>JAMFTG010000076.1:217500-435228 GCA_023974075.1 Chaenocephalus aceratus
GCCAGCCAGAGGAGGAGCCAGCCAGAGGAGGAGGAGCCAGCCAGAGGAGGAGGAGCCTGCCAGAGGAGGAGGAGCCAGCCAGAGGAGGAGGAGCCAGCCAGAGGAGGAGGAGCCAGCCCACGAGTGATCTAAGCAGACGTCTTTGTAAACTGAGATGTTCCCAGCTCAACAGATTATACTTTTGAACAATGTGGCAATGATGAAGCCGGAGTGGCTCGTTGTGTCGAGTGCTTGTTTGTGTCGTGAGTCCAGTGGCCTTGGAGCTGCATCGTGTGCATTGGAGCAGCTGATCAGACAGTAGTTGATGTGGGAGAGGACCATTGAGTGGAGTTAGTGAAGTTTCTAACGTATCTGACGGATTGAACTTCACTTTATTGCAGACCTCATCTATAAACACACAACTGGGTTTTTATGAATATGCAAAAGCGAAACAGTGGATTGATGGACCTGAACGGGCATGACACATTAAAGTGGACCTATCATGCTATATGTGGAACATATCGGGCCATACCTCTATAAAACATGTCTGTGAAGGTTTTCTTTTCAAAATACCAAACAGATCATGCGTTTTAGCCACGCCTCATTTCGCTCTATTTGCTCTATTCCAGCCCTGTTTTTGGAAGGGCTGATTCTGCTTCTGTGGCAGACTACAGCGCCACCTGCACCTGTAGAAGGTCAGGGTCCTCTGGAGCACCTGTAGAAGGTCAGGAGGATGCTCTCTATGGAGCACCTGGTCAGGATCCTCTCTATGGAGCACCTGTAGGTCAGGATCCTCTCTATGGAGCACCTGAAGGTCAGGATCCTCTCTTTGGAGCACCTGAAGGTCAGGATCCTCTCTATGGAGCACCTGAAGGTCAGGATCCTCTCTTTGGAGCACCTGAAGGTCAGGATCCTCTCTTTGGAGCACCTGAAGGTCAGGATCCTCTCTATGGAGCACCTGTAGAAGGTCAGGATCCTCTCTATGGAGCACCTGAAGGTCAGGATCCTCTCTTTGGAGCACCTGTAGGTCAGTATCCTCTCTATGGTGCACCTGTAGAAGGTCAGGATCCTCTCTTTGGAGCACCTGTAGAAGGTCAGGATCCTCTCTTTGGAGCACCTGAAGAAGGTCAGGATCCTCTCTATGGAGCACCTGTAGAAGTTTCCGCACAATTCTCAGTCAACACCTATATTAGGAGGAGCATCTAAACACTGTGAAATATATAGTATAAATGATAATACTCTCTAATATACTCATACTCATCATGGCTCAAAGTGAGAAGCAGCGAAGTGAAAAACGAGACAGATGTGTTCCCGCTTCTGTCCGGCAGGGGGCGGTGTTGCGTTTTCCTCAGTTGAGCAAACCAGCAATAAAGTCAAGAATAAAAGCTACAGGAAGTCAAACAACAACAGACAGACCCATGCTTTCACGTGAAGACATCATGGATGTGTAACAATAATAAGAAGTGATGGCTGAGAGGGGAGAAGCGGACTTTAATGATATCTTAGATGACTGGTTCATCGAGACGCTGAAGACGTGAGAACATGTCCTTGTTTGAGCTCTTAAAGTCTGTTAGCTGCTAACACGATCATAACCAGAGAGGGAGAAGTACCCGAGTGTAGGAATACTACTCTGTTACAAGTACAAGTCCCGCATTCAAACGGGTTCACCAAAGGTGTCGCGTGCGGGTCGCCAGCACATAGCTTGGCCGATTTGGACCGTTTTTGGAGTGGAGTGATTTGGGGGTTATTGAGGATGCGGAGTACATTTCTGACATGTTCAAGATCAACAATCGAATATATCAATATTTGTAGTCAGCAAGGGATGTTTGTGATTAATTTTAGGTCGATTTTAAAGATGTAGGGGACTGGATCATTTGGATTGGACAGATTGCTTATTTATGTGGGAAAGAAAGTGCATCTATTGCTCTCTATATCCAATGGTCCATGGTACTCATGGTACTCATGGTATCAGCCCACAGAGAACAGATATGACCACTTTCTGGTTAATACTGACACTTGTGCAAATGTCAGAAATGGATTCAAGATCCTCAATAACCTCCAAAAGCACTCCAGAACTGTCCAAATCAGCCAAGCCGTTTTATAACTATTGTTTCCATCGGTTTGAATGCCAAGTCAAAGTCAACTTTATTGTTAATCTTCCAGTTTGTGGTACAGACAGAGATCGAAATACCGTTTCCCACAATCCCGAATATATAAACAAATATATCTAAAAAACACGTGTGCAAATATGTATATCCTATATATACACAATGAAAGACACATTTTTACATTAAGACCTAAATAAAAACACAACAATCAATATATACAAAATAACAGTCACTTCAATATTTTGAAAATGTCCATTAGTGCAATTCATGTTGAATAAAGCATCATATTATAACTCTGCCGAACATGTTCCAGTTAGCATGCGGGAGTTTCTTTGTCCTTGGGACCCTACTGTACATTTCTATCATAACACTTTGGGGTCCTCAACATGTAGGGGTTCAATAAGCTGTCAACTAGACTATTACTCAAGTGAAAGTGTTATCAAATCAAATCAAGTTTTATTTATATACACATTTAAAAGCGATTTTGGTCGAGCCAAAGTGCTGCACATGTAATAAAAACACTACAATCACAATAAAAGACAATAATTTACAACAGAAATATAAAAAACCAAAACACAGGGAATAGTCGGGTGTCGTGCTCCGCTCTGACTAGAAGGCCGGGGAGAAGAAGTGAGTCTTTAGTGAGGATTTAAAACCCCCTAAGGTCTGGGCCGACCTCACGTGGAGGGGCCGAGCGTTCCATTCTCATCTAAATATAGTGGAAAGACAGTGAAAGTAGTCGTTGTGCAGATTGGTCCATTTCAGAATAATATATATGATATGTTTTATAATGATTGATCATGAAGTGTTCTCAAAGCTGGTGAAGGTGCAGCTAGTCTGAAGTACTTTGTAGACTGCAGGGTAGCTGTTGAAGGTGCAGCTAGTCTGAAGTACTTTGTAGACTGCAGGGTAGCTGGTGAAGGTGCAGCTAGTCTGAAGTACTTTGTAGACTGCAGGGTAGCTGGTGAAGGTGCAGCTAGTCTGAAGTACTTTGTAGACTGCAGGGTAGCTGGTGAAGGTGCAGCTAGTCTGAAGTACTTTGTAGACTGCAGGGTAGCTGGTGAAGGTGCAGCTAGTCTGAAGTACTTTGTAGACTGCAGGGTAGCTGGTGAAGGTGCAGCTAGTCTGAAGGACTTTGTAGACTGCAGGGTAGCTGGTGAAGGTGCAGCTAGTCTGAAGTACTTTGTAGACTGCAGGGTAGCTGGTGGAGGTGCAGCTAGTCTGAAGTACTTTGTAGACTGCAGGGTAGCTGGTGGATTTACTCCAGGTGGAACTAAAGTCTGATTCAACACTTGATTAGATTTCACATCATTCATCCAGATCTGAGAAGTAACTACAGGTATTAAATACATGTAGTGGAGGGAAAGTACACCATGTACCTCTGAACTGTAGTGGAGTAGAAGTGAATACTCAAGTAAAGTACAAGTACCTCAAAATCGTACTTAGGTACTTTACACCTCTGCAAGCTAGCCGTGCAAACCATGGATGTTTAAAGAGAACTGGAAACAGCGTTGGAGGCGGGGCTGAGTAGATAGGATTTATTAAAAGAAGTTATATGTGATTTGCAAATTAGCGAGTCTGGAGGAAAATAATTTAACATCTTATAAATTAAAAAGATACTATGCTAATGACATTTTATTTGTTCCTAAAGGTACAAAGATCTCCATGTGTATCAGCTGGAACATCCCACCCAGGTCATCGAGTGGACGTCAGGGAAGAGTGAGTTAGGAACTTATGTTGTAATGATGTCAGAATCTGCCGTGCATTTAAACTCATATTCAGTCTTTATCGTCCTTCCTTTCAGCCGTGTGTGTCGCGGGATACAGCTCGTCTAAAAATGAAATTCTTGAGCTACAGTTGCCTCTGAAACTCTTCGCTGAGGAAAATAAGGTGAAAACACAAAAGGTTCGGGGTTTATTTTGATAAAAGCAATATTCAAGTCTGACATGTATCTCTGCTATGTGTTTGTCTGCGGTGCATTCAGGGTCTCTGTGCAGAGCGGGATTTTAAAGTAGTCCATGGGGGTTCACGGAGGGTCCTGTTCGCTGCCTCCGACACGTCCCAGGAACAAGGTGAGAGACACTACACACTGATACACACCTGCACATCAGCAGGAGAGGACTCTTAAAGTAGAGGGACACTACATACTGAATACACGTAACGCGTTACTGTAACACCGTTATTTTTGGCAGTAACTAGTACTCTAACGCATTACTTTTTAAATTCAGTAACTCGTTACCGTTACTACATGGTGCGTTACTCCGTTACTGCGTTAGTTTTTTTATATAGTCAACAGCCAGGCGAACAGAGATGAGAACTGTACTTAAGTACAGTACTTGAGTAAATGTACTTAAATACTTCCTGTGTCTCATGCGGAGAAGGGCTGTGGGCGTGTTTGTGTTGTTTACTAACAGACTATCATGGCGGGCGGCGGAGCTCAAGTCTAGTTTCTCCACCTGAGATATTCTCACTATTTCTCTTTTGTCGAGCACAAAGAAAAGAATGTTTTAGTTAAATGTAAGTTGTGTCCTGGGGGGTCAAAGAGCCTATCTACTGGCCAGACCAGTCAATCAAATCTCTTAAAAACATCTGCAGAAACAACATGCTGGGACGAAGCTAGTAGCTAAGACCACAGAGACTCAGCCGACGCCACTCCACCTCCACCTGCTCCTAAGCAACAGCGGCTGGATTTTAACCGAGGGACTGCTAGCCAGGAAAAAGTCGATAAAGCCATTGCACGGTATGTTGTAGAACACATGCAGGCTGTTGCTCCAGTGGAGTCACCCGCTCTCAGGGAGCTAGTTAGCATGATAGCATGTCCGGGCGGCACACGGCATATGGGACGGAAAAACTTTTCCAACTACCTGGAGAAAGAATATACAAAAAATGTAAAGCCAGCTAATATCGATGCTATCCAGATTGCATATAATGCATGTCAAGTTGATCAACAGATTGTATTATTCTCCAATGCAATAACAGAACTGACATGAAGGCTAAGGGCATTAATATAATGGGAGCCCTTTTTTTAAGTAACTAAAACGTTACTTTTCACAGTAACGCATTACTTTTTGGTGTAAGTAATCAGTAAAGTAACTGAGTTACTTTTGAAATGAAGTAACTAGTAATGGTAACTAGTTACTGGTTTTCAGTAACTAGCACAACACTGGACACTACACACTGATATACACCTGAACATCAGCAGGAGAGGACTCTTTAAGTAGAGACACTACATACTGATATACACCTGAACATCAGCAGGAGAGGACTCTTTAAAGTAGAGGACACTACATACTGATCTTACACCTGACATCAGCGCAGGAGGACTCTTTAAAGTAGAGACACTACATACTGATATACACCTGAATATCAGAGAGGACTCTTTAAGTAGAGACACTACTACTGATTACCTGAACTCTCAGAGAGGACTCTTTAAAGTAGAGACGTTACACACTGATATACACCTGAACATCAGCAGGAGAGGCTCTTTAAAGTAGAGACAATACATACTGATATACACCTGAACATCAGCAGGAGAGGACTCTTTAAAGTAGAGACACTACATACTGATATACACCTGAACATCAGCAGGAGAGGACTCTTTAAAGTATAGACACTACATACTGATATACACCTGAACATCGCGGAGAGGACTCTTTAAAGTAGAGACACTACTTACTGCTATACACCTGAACATCAGCAGGAGAGGACTCTTTAAAGTAGAGACACTACATACTGATATACACCTGAACATCAGCAGGAGAGGACTCTTTAAAGTAGAGGACACTACATACTGATATACACCTGAACATCAGCAGGAGAGGACTCTTTAAAGTAGAGACACTACATACTGATATACACCTGAACATCCAGCAGGGAGAGGACTCTTTAATATCAGATCTTGTTTACGCTGGAGCACAGCACAGAGTCTATTTGGCTTTTATTCAAATATGAAAGGAACTAAATGTCCAGTTGTTGCTCCTGCAGGTGTGTTGTTACCAACGATGGGTTGACCTCCGACCTGCAGGTGTGGACCGTCGGAGGAGACGACAGCGGTGAGTTAATATCTATTTGGAGTCACATCAAGTTAAACATCGCTTTGAAGGATCGTAAAGACTGGATAAAGCGCTATATAAATAAGGTCCATTTACCATATACAATTGTAAACAACTTTTAGTGAAAGTGACGAGAAACTTATTTATAAAACACAAAAAAACTTCTTAAAACTTTTAGCATTTTACTTATTTTTAAATTAATACAAGCGGAAAAGAAAAACAAACAGAAAAGTCTTCAGCCAATCAGGTTCATTCTAAAAATGTGATGCATCCTTTCGTCCAATGACAGACGTGATCAGAAGAACAGGAAGTGTCGCAGGGAGGAAGAAGAAGAGTGATTCAGAAGGAGGCAGCAGGATCGCAGCCCGACACTCGTCACAAGTTCTTCATGGAGCTCAGAGCGACGACATCCAGCTGACACAACTGACCTCAGGACAGATCCTCTACACACCAGGTAACACTGACCTCAGGACAGGTCCTCTACACACCAGGTAACACTGACCTCAGGACAGATCCTCTACACACCAGGTAACACTGACCTCAGGACAGATCCTCTACACACCAGGTAACACTGACCTCAGGACAGGTCCTCTACACACCAGGTAACACTGACCTCAGGACAGATCCTACACACCAGGTAACACTGACCTCAGGACAGATCCTCACACACCAGGTAACACTGACCTCAGGACAGATCCTCTACACACCAGGTAACACTGACCTCAGGACAGGTCCTCTACACACCAGGTAACACTGACCTCAGGACAGATCCTCTACACACCAGGTAACACTGACCTCAGGACAGATCCTCTACACCAGGTAACACTGACCTCAGGACAGATCCTCACACACCAGGTAACACTGACCTCAGGACAGATCCTCTACACACCAGGTAACACTGACCTCAGGACAGATCCTCTACACACCAGGTAATACTGACCTCAGGACAGCTCAGGACAGATCCTCTACACACCAGGTAAACTGACCTCAGGACAGATCCTCACACACCAGGTAACACTGACCTCAGGACAGATCCTCACACACCAGGTAACACTGACCTCAGGACAGATCCTCACACACCAGGTAACACTGACCTCAGGACAGGTCCTCTACACACCAGGTAATACTGACCTCAGGACAGATCCTCTACACACCAGGTAACACTGACCTCAGGACAGATCCTCTACACACCAGGTAACACTGACCTCAGGACAGGTCCTCTACACACCAGGTAGACTGACCTCAGGACAGGTCCTCTACACACCAGGTAACACTGACCTCAGGACAGATCCTCTACACACCAGGTAACACTGACCTCAGGACAGATCCTCTACACACCAGGTAACACTGACCTCAGGACAGATCCTCTACACACCAGGTAACACTGACCTCAGGACAGATCCTCTACACACCAGGTAACACTGACCTCAGGACAGGTCCTCTACACACCAGGTAACACTGACCTCAGGACAGATCCTCTACACACCAGGTAAACTGACCTCAGGACAGGTCCTCTACACACCAGGTAACACTGACCTCAGGACAGATCCTCTACACACCAGGTAACACTGACCTCAGGACAGATCCTCTACACACCAGGTAACACTGACCTCAGGACAGATCCTCTACCCACCAGGTAACACTGACCTCAGGAGTCTATGTTGTTTGTCCCTACAGAGATTACCTCCTCCGATCCTCTGAGCTCTCTGCAGTTTGTGAGCGACGACGTCTTCCTCGCCGGCTGCTGCAACGGGAACGTTTACATCGCCGACACTCGGGCGTCCGCCTCCCCTCAGCTCTCACCTGCACCTCCAGGTGAGTCTGTCCCCTGGTGGACGGACGCCGCGGCAGGTGCGTCCAGCGGCAGCTTCATCAGAGTGTCCTCGTCTGGACGGGCTGAGATTTCAGACCTGAGGAACCCGGGAGCAGCGGTGAGCCGGGCTCAGCTGTCCGTCCAATCACGTCGCTGCAACCCGGGCCATGTCACAGTGTCGTGGGCTCCGGCTCTGAACGACTGCATCGCAGTGTCGGGTGAGTTCAAGAGATATCCAGTGTTTGAGGAGATGTTCTCCGGTTAAAGGGGTCCTAAAAATCTGATCGGGGTTTCCCTTTCCTTTGATATATAGGTTTTTGTGCATGTAAATTATCTGCAAAGGATAACATTCTAAAGTTTGTGATAGGCTAAGGGTCATCTCTAAGCAGTTGAGCAATCACAACAGAGCCGGTCAGCTAACCAATCAGAGCAGACTGGGCTCTGGTTTCAGACAGAGGGTGAAAAGAGGTGCTGCAACACAGGCAGTAAGAGAACAATAAAGAGCTTTTTGAACTTTAAAGCATGGAGACACTACATACTGATATACACCTGAACATCAGCAGGAGAGGACTCTTTAAAGTAGAGACACTACATACTGATATACACCTGAACATCAGCAGGAGAGGACTCTTTAAAGTAGAGACACTACATACTGATATACACCTGAACATCAGCAGGAGAGGACTCTTTAAAGTAGAGACACTACATACTGATATACACCTGAACATCAGCAGGAGAGGACTCTTTAAAGTAGAGACACTACATACTGATATACACCTGAACATCAGCAGGAGAGGACTCTTTAAAGTAGAGACACTACATACTGATATACCCTGAACATCAGGAGAGGACTCTTTAAAGTAGAGACACTACATACTGATATACACCTGAACATCAGCAGGAGAGGACTCTTTAAAGTAGAGACACTACATACTGATATACCCTGAACATCAGCAGGAGAGGACTCTTTAAAGTAGAGACACTACATACTGATATACACCTGAACATCAGCAGGAGAGGACTCTTTAAAGTAGAGACACTACATACTGATATACACCTGAACACCAGCAGGAGAGGACTCTTTAAAGTAGAGACACTACATACTGATATACACCTGAACATCAGCAGGAGGGACTCTTTAAAGTAGAGACACTACACACTGATATACACCTGAACATCAGCAGGAGAGGACTCTTTAAAGCTCATTGGTTAATGAGTTATATCTGTTTGTTTATCCAAACTAAAGCACGAGACGTGCCTCCTCCCACAGACCGTTGCATTAGCAATGACAGTCTCTCTGCACTCTCGCCGTGGAGAGAGAGAACGTTCACTGTTTAATGTTTCACCCCCCTCCCCCTCTGCAGGCTTCAGTGGACTGGTGCAGATCTACAACACGTCGGGGTGGGGGGCGGAGCTGCAGGAAGTCCAGCCGCTGTTTGAGCATCGCGGCCACGCTGTTTCATCGCAGTCTGACGAGGGCGACGTGTTCGTCACGTCCCAGCTGTGGCACCCCGAGCGGCCGCGGACGCTGCTGTCTGCGGCCTCGGACGGCTCTGTACACGTGTGGGACTGGGTCGACCAATCGGATGCCGACAGGTAAAAACTAAAGACTAAAGTCCACTCGGGAGAAGAAGGATGTTCAACGGACTGAAGGAACACAGCATGACCGTCCGGAGCAAAGTCACTCAATTTGGTCGCAGACATATCCTCAGTAAATGGCAGGAAACATGAACAGCATTTTGATTAGTAATTAAAACACAAATTAAATCCGATGGCTTCTTGTTTTTGTATTACAGCAAAAATGAGTATCCATTAATGATTCACTGCACAGCAACAGGAACGTTTTAAAAGAACCGTTCTTACCTCTCGTGGCATCTTGACATTTTAGATTTAATGTGCGGAGGTTTTTCCAAACTCGTATTCCAAAAAAAGAATGATGCAACCGCATATTCAAACTTAACGTAATGCTTGCATTCAGGTTACACTAATTAGATTTCACTTTTGTATACACTGAACCTTGTCAAAAGGTTATATTGCTAGATACCTCTATTGAAAGTGAGTTCAGAGTTTCTGGAAACATTCTCTCAGTGAAAAGGTTTTAAACGTGTGTTAGTCCATTTGTCCCTAGCATGTTTTGGTTAACTGAAATAAAACATCCCAAACTTGTGATTGTCTGGGCGTCTCAGTGTTTTTTTTTTTCTCAACAAGCTGGTTTCTTTTTTGTGTGATGAAGGATGTTTCAGCCGTTGGTATAAAATAATGGAAAAACACTAAAATCCTCCTTAACATTTTAGATTTACAACTCTGCATGAATTAGGAGTTATTAAGTCAAAAGATATGGAAGCTTCACGTTACTAAAACGCAGGAGGCAGGCTGAAGACTTTATCTCACCTTCATTGTTGCGTTTGTCTGCTCATTAATCTGCGTGTTTTCAGCTGTGTGTGATTAGGTAAATGAGCTGTGTGGTTGCTTCAACATCATTGGCTGCCCATCCTCTGGTCCGCCTCTGAAGATGGTGATTGGATTGACGTCGTCCAATCGCAGCGCACAGCCGGCCCACACCTGCTGGGGAGGAGTACAAAGGCTTGGACTATCACTAGTGATGGCAAAATGAAGCTTTGAATGAAGCTTCGAACCACTTGGACAATTGTGTCGGAAATAGGTTCATTTCTGGAAGCTTCAGTTACAGCGACCTCTCCTGGCGAAGTGCAAGGCTGCAGTGGGTTTAACGTATCTTTGCCTGAAAAATATTCGATGCACACACACACTAAGACTGAATATCATGTTCTATTTGCAATTAAAGATTGATAATTGTGTGTATTGGGTTATTGAGAAGAGACTAGAGAGTGCTGGACTTTTTTTGGGCTGAGAGGGCCTTTTATCAGTTATTAAAGTATTAAAGTTGAAAAGCAATGATTACAAGTTTAACTATTCCGGGCTTTGAACCAGCTGCTCGGAGGACATCGCCGCACCCTGGCCGCCGGCTCTATCCACTGGGTTATCTATTCCTTACACAATAGAAGTGTTTTTAATTTTATATTACTCATTTTCTTTTTGTTCACAGCTTCTCCACATTTCGAAGTGTTTCACGAGCCATAACGACCTATCTTTCTTCCTGGCTTGCTCTATAATGATCCAATTCAAATGCAATGCCAACAACAACTCAACAGCAACAACAACCCACACATTGCGCATTGTTTAGACCGGTTATAAAGGGTTGAAGCGCTCACATTTGAAACTGTTTCAACCTGTCACCTGTCAGAATCGAGACGAGGCAGTGCATTGAATCGCGTGAATGGACCGCGAACAGTCAAGTGATTCATTACGGGAATGAAGCAGTTGCTGGTTCGACCGTCACATGTCACGTGATTTGAAGCAGTCGAACCACTTGGACAATTGTGTCGGAAATAGGTATAAATAAATATGTATATATATATATAGAACTATAAATAAATACGTGTATATTATAGAACTATAAATAAATATGTATATATATATATAACTAAAATAAAATAAATAAAATAAAATGTATAAATATATAAATAAACTGTATGTATCATGAATATCATTTACAAATAAAGATGGATGAATGCGTGTATTGTGTTATTGAGGAGAGGGTTCTGGGAAAATATGGCATAGATCAGTGACCACCAACTGGCGGCCCGCGGGCCACATCCGGCCCGCACGACGGGGGTGACTGTGGCGTTGGCGGAGAGGTTACTGCGTTCGCCCCCCACCCATTTCTTTAGAGGCTTCTCAATACTCAAATTTCCCCTCCTCGACTCCTCGACTCCTCGGTCCTCCGGTGTGACCCGGAAATGAATTTCAGCGCGCCATTTTGAAGGACGTCTCATTTCTCTAAATGTACACCGAGGACCGAGTCGTCGTCAGGAGGCTCTCTGGAGGAGCTATAACGAGGATACACTGATGGTTCCTCCACGGCTCCTCCGCGGATGCATTTCCGGGAACGGTGGAGGCGTGACGCACGGCCGGACTTATCTCAGCCAATGACAGCTCTGCATGCAACCCCTGGATATTATTTTAGAACCTGCTTTCATCGCAACGCGATGTTTACAGTGAGAACAGCTGTGAGGTCCTGCAGAAAGCAGAGCAGTGTGTAAATATATATCACTCAGTAGAACAGGCCTACTCTCTTTATTTGCTTTAGTTTAGTAGATATCTACAAACAAAGAGTCGATATTTTTCTAAAACCATTTAGTGCTTCACAATAAAATACACAACGGCTGTAGCCTGATTATGCTTTAGGAGCTGTAGGTGTGTGTGGTACAGTGTGTGTGTGTGTGTGTGTACAGTGCGTAGATGCGGCGGACAGACGGGTCTCACTTGGTTTGATGTCCTTACTTTTAATACTTGCAAATACAACTTTTGGCCCGTAATTTCAATTCCCCATTTCAGCGACTAGAGGGGGGGGGGGGGGGGGGGGGGGATATATCCAGTCTCTGATTGTGTTACGTTATTATGAGAGTGCTCTCATACTTTAAATTGCATATATTTATATAAATATATTTGTGTCTGTGTGTCCGCATCTGTAGCCTGGTATTGTCTCATTATACCGCACTCTCAATGAATTCAAAGTAAATATGTGGGGAACAATGTTCAGCTGATCCAGCAGAGATTATAAAATATGACAAAACACTCGACATGATGCAGCTGTTGCCACGTAATAATGAACGGACGTCGCTTTAATATGACCGCTCAGAGGAGAGGAGTTCTCATTTCTTTAAACGTCTGCTGCTTCCCCTCCTCTCTCCTCGGTTCCCCTCCTCGGTCCTCCGCTCGCATCTCCTGTGGGCGGGTCTAAGTATCGGGGGGAGTCGAGGGGGAGTCGAGGAGGGGAGTCGAGGAGGGGACATTTGAGTATTGAGAAGCCTCTTTTGTTTACAACGTCTCGTGAGTAAGGTACCGGAGTCCAACAGCAGTACCGAGTCCAACAGAGAGGCAGCAGCTCCGGGACAGGAGAGACTGTTTACTGCGAAACCTTCCCTCCCCTGAAGAAGAAGTGATCCTTCGTTGTGAAGAGTCTGGTTAATGCGCTCCGCACCACAGCAGTAGCCCCGCTGCTACAGAGTCCAACAGAGAGGCTGGAGCTGCGGGACAGTAGCCTAGAAGCAGGGTTGGGTTGTAACGGAAAACATAACGGCGTTACGTAATCAGAATACAAAAATCAAGTAGGCTAACTGTATTCAGCTGGCGTTACATTTGAAAAACGAGTAATCTGATTCCAGTTACTTTCGTAAACCTGAAGTGAATACATTTTGAAATACTTATTGGAATTATTGGTGGAAAAGTTTCCTCACAAAATGTAATATTCATTACCGGCAGAACTGTGTGTACACTGCACAGCGCTGCAGCATGTCTGTGAGCGAGAGAGATGCAGCGTATCTGTGAGGCCCCGCCCCCGCACGCAGATGAGAGAGAGAGATCTTTTAAAATATATTGAAAGTTAGAAACGGAGATGGTTAGATAAAATGTGCAAGATAACGTTTATGTCATTTCTTTATTGTCGAAATGATGACATTTCATAACGGGATCAAATCAAAGTGAATGGCCTGCTGCTGCTGAATGCATGGGGCAAGTGACTGGAACAAGTTTTAAAAGTTATTACATCGTTTCAGATAATAAATAATAATTCATTCTATTTAGGGGCGCCTTTCAAAGCACCCAAGGACACCTTACAATTCATAACATATTCCAAGGAAAGGTTTTAAGACAGTACAAAGAATGCAGTCAGGGTGATGTTTGTATGTGGGGTGCAGATGAGAGGCAGCTGTCCAGAATGACACCAAGATGTTGTGTTTGAGTTTGTGATAAGCCATGAAACAGTAAAAAAAGTGTCTCCTGTGCACCAAAACATACCCATCTGTTATGGAAAAAGAAAGTATTCCAAAAGTAATCTGAATACTATTTATAAAATTCTGGGCTATATAAAAATCGCTGGCCCGCGATAGTGTATATTGGTTACATTTCGGCCCATGGACAAATGTAGTTGGTGATCCCTGGCATAGATTATGGTGCGCTTGTGTAACTGTGGCAGGGGGTGTTCATGTGGGATGGGGAACACTCAAAGATTTTTATTCAGGAACATTATTTTTTCAACAGTTTTTGGATTGAGCCGATTTCTTTTCTTGCTTACAATTTCCCCGCATTTTGAAAACACTCGCTCAGATGGAACCGATGATGCTGGCATGCATAAAAATTGTTTCGCCAGTTTGAACAGATTGGGATACACATTTTGATGGTCCACCCAGTATGCCAGTGGGTCTTTCGATCTTTCCAGCGGTGGATCAGTCACGTACCGCTGCACCTCCACTGTAGCATCTGCGGTGGCATTCCTTACTGTCCTCGCTTCAGAAGCATCTCTGTCCAGAGTTTCCCAAACGTTAAGACCTGAAAGACAAACATGACTGTAATCATCAGTACTGAAAGGTTTCAATGTGTATTTTTTTTTTTACTTATACTTATTTTGTCCTGCATTTTATCAATTAACTATTTATAACATTACCTGTGGATGATGGATTGTCAACATTTGCTGGTGCCGGTTGAGCTGATGTGGAGGGCTGTTCGTCTGTAGGTGTGTCAGGTTGTGCGTTTTTCCTCAGTTGTGTGCAAAGTGCTGTCAGTCGTTTAACTGATGCCGCTGCCTGGACTTGATTGTAGAATCCAATAGTTTTGAATCTAGGATCCCGCAGTGTTGACAGGGTCAATGCAGTTTGGCTCTCGGTGGTGTCAAACTTGTTTTGCATATTTGACACCATGTTCTGTCCCAGTAGTTTTGCTGTGTCGTGGCTTGTTTTTCCAATTGTGTCGTACAAGTATAGCATTAACATTTTCGTCATTGGGATGATCTTGGACCCTGAGACTCTCTTCTCCTCGGAGAGTTCCACTGTTGCCTGGAAAAAGGGGGAGAGCAATTGCAGGCATGCATCTGCCGTTTCATAGTCTTCAGAGGACAGAGGTCTCACATCTGTTTTCAGCATCGCAAGAGCTGCCCCCACTGACTGCCTCTCTTTGAAAAGGCGTTGCAGCATTAGGTGCTGTTCCAGCGGGTGTCCACTTCCTGAATGAGCTTCAGCACAGGGCGATTCATCTGCTCCTGCACTTCTCTGAGCTTCTCTTTTGCTGTTGTGCTGGTTTTAAAGAACGTGACTACTTTTCTAGCCCGTGTGCGTAGGTCTTGTAGGCCAGGAGTTGCATCCAGAGATTTCTTCACCACTAAATGTAGTGAATGAGCAAAGCAAAGTGCATGTCTTAGATTTAAACTTCTGACAGAGGCAACCATATTTGCTCCTGCATCCGTCACAATTGAGGTCCCTTTGCCTTCAGTGCCCCATCCCTCCATGAGAGACCTCATTGCAGCAGTGATGGTAACCGCTGTCTGAGCTTCAGGGAAAGGCAGCACTCCCAGAAGCACTGTGGCCAGCTTCGCAGAGTCATCCACATAATGGTAGGTCACGGCTAGATATGCGTCCATATTAATGGAGGTCCACATATCAGCAGTCAGGCTCACAGCCTCTACCCTCTGCTGACAGCCTTGGCCTTTGTCTTCTCCTCCTCATAGCGCTTGACCACCATCTCCTTTAGAACCCGTCTGGATGGAAGAGTGTATCTAGGATCAAGCAAGGCCACAAGCTCCTTGAAGCCACAGTCATCCACGATGGAAAAAGGCTGCGAGTCTTTCACCACCATATTCACAAGAGCTCCATCCAGCTCTCGCTTCCGGTCCACTAAGACAAAGAAATAAAACAAAACCCAAAAAAGCAAATAAGGATTTATGTGAAATTGCACTCAAAGGAAGCAGACTTGTGAGTCATGGAATACAGCCATAGTGTTACTGTTACTTACTGTGTTAGTGTTACTAGTTAATAATAAACATAATACATACCATGTATATTCCCCTGGTTCACAGCAGCTCCATGTTTGGCAGTGAAGTGCCTAATCATGGAGGAAGTATTCCCATGATACTTCCGTTCAGTTGAACACACCAAGCACTGGACCTGTAGAGAAAGGCATTTGTAAATAAAAATGCAATTTCAGTCTATAAAGCTATAGCCTAATGGCTACATTGATCATATACATAATTGTACTTTAATGCTACTTAATATAGATTTGAGATAAACCATAGCTATCATACTGTAGTTGACCTACCTTATCATGCGCAATCAGACTGAAGTGATCCCACATCTCAGAACGACCTCTCTTCCTGGCTGGCTCCATAATGATCCAAACGCAATACTAACAACTCCACAGCAACGAGGCAAACTACAGTCCCACAGATTGCCAAATTGTGCATTTTTTGAGCGGTTATAAAGTGTCACTTACTAAGTGACGCTCAATTCAAACAGTTTCAACCAGTCAGAATCGAGACGAGGCAGTGCATTGAATCACCTGATTGGACGGCGAACCAGTGAGTTGATTCATTCAGGAAATGAAGCAGTTGCTGCTTCGGGGTCACATGTCACGTGATTTGAAGCAAGCTTCGAAGCACTGCTTATATGGAATAGGAAGTCCAGGGTTGAAGCTCCGTTCGAAGCTTCAGTGTCAAACTGCCATCACTAACTATAGCTTCTGATGTTGTGGCTGTTGCCCTTAGTTTAGCTTCCATTTTGTTTACCGTTGCTATTTGAAATAAATCACTTATTATACCAATACCAATCTGGTTGTGTTTCTTCCCTTTAGTTCCCCTAGCCTAATAGGGAACGTAACATTTATATATGCAGAGGTAGCGGCTAACATCGTTTATACCAGAGGAGGGAGAAGCACTCGGATCATGTACTTGAGTAAAAGTAGAAGTACTCAGATCTTGTACTTGAGTAAAAGTAGAAGTACTCAGATCTTGTACTTGAGTAAAAGTAGAAGTACTCAGATCTTGTACTTGAGTAAAAGTAGAAGTACTCAGACCTTGTACTTGAGTAAAAGTAGAAGTACTCAGATCTTGTACTTGAGTAAAAGTAGAAGTACTCAGATCTTGTAATAAAAGTAGAAGTACTCAGATCTTGTACTTGAGTGAAAGTAGAAGTTCTCAGATCTTGTACTTCAGTAAAAGTAGAAGTTCTCAGATCTTGTACTTGAGTCAAAAGTAGAAGTACTCAGATCTTGTACTTGAGTAAAAGTAGAAGTACTCAGATCTTATACTTGAGTAAAAGTAGAAGTACTCAGATCTTGTACTTGAGTAAAAGTAGAAGTACTCAGATCTTGTACTTGAGTAAAAGTAGAAGTACTCAGACCTTGTACTTGAGTAAAAGTAGAAGTACTCAGATCTTGTACTTGAGTAAAAGTAGAAGTACTCAGATCTTGTAATAAAAGTAGAAGTACTCAGATCTTGTACTTGAGTGAAAGTAGAAGTTCTCAGATCTTGTACTTCAGTAAAAGTAGAAGTTCTCAGATCTTGTACTTCAGTAAAAGTAGAAGTACTCAGATCTTGTACTTGAGTCAAAGTAGAAGTACTCAGATCTTGTACTTGAGTAAAAGTAGAAGTACTCAGATCTTGTACTTGAGTAAAAGTAGAAGTACTCAGATCTTGTACTTGAGTAAAAGTAGAAGTACTCAGATCTTGTAATAAAAGTAGAAGTACTCAGATCTTGTACTTGAGTAAAAGTAGAAGTACCAGAGTGTAGGAATACTCTGTTATAGTAAAAGTCCTGCATTCAAAATGTTCGTCAAGTAAAAGTAGAAAAGTATGATTATCTAAATATAGTGAAAGTAGCGACAGTGAAAGTAGTCGTTGTGCAGATCGGTCCATTTCAGAATAATATATATGATATGTTTTATAATGATTGATCATGAAAGTGTTCTCAACGCTGGTGAAGGTGCAGCTAGTCTGAAGTACTTTGTAGACTGCAGGGTAGCTGGTGAAGGTGCAGCTAGTCTGAAGTACTTTGTAGACTGCAGGGTAGCTGGTGGAGGTGCAGCTAGTCTGAAGTACTTTGTAGACTGCAGGGTAGCTGGTGAAGGTGCAGCTAGTCTGAAGTACTTTGTAGACTGCAGGGTAGCTGGTGAAGGTGCAGCTAGTCTGAAGTACTTTGTAGACTGCAGGGCAGCTGGTGGATTTACTCCAGGTGGAACTAAAGTCTGATTCAACACTTGGTTAGATTTCACATCATTCATCCACATCTGTGAAGTAACTGAAGGGATTTTAAATACATGTAGTGGAGGAAAAGTACACAATTTACCTCTGAACTGTAGTGGAGTAGAAGTATACAATATTGAAATACTCAAGTAAAGTACAAGTACATTAAACTTGTACTCAAGCATATGCGGAGTTTGACATTTGCGCTTGGGGGGGCAAACCTTTTTTACTGACGTCAGTACACAGTCCCAACTATCGCGTGGGGTGCTACGGATACAGAAGCAATACAACCAGCGTTCACCGCACTGAGCCCGCCTCATGCCCGCCGTACACACACACTCATATGGAAGGGGCGGTCTCCCCCCAACAGCAGTGCATTGCATCTGTAAAACTTATAACTGTGCACATCTTATACTTATTTGATAACTACTATATCCCTTGGTTACTTGAACACGCTACAATATTATTAACCAGTGTCCTACTTAGTGCAGAAGTAGACGCCAAAACGTCCCAGAAATTGGACGTTTTAAAAATCGCCGCATATCTTATTGTAATACAATAGCTGAATCACTTGTATGTAAAAATAAAAGCGAGGGAACAGTCTTGTGTCCTTAACCTCATACGTCTCACACACACACACACGCACGCACACACCACACACACACACACACACACACACACACACACACACACACACACACACACACACACGTCACAACATGCGACTGCTCAAAAATGAAATTATTTTAAACAAAACATGATATTATTCAGATTTGTATTGTAACAATCATTATATTACATCTATTAAAATATTGATATACGAAATATTTGTATTGGAACAGTTTTAGATGTAGTAATGCTGTAACATATTTCAGCCACTGCCAGCAATGCCCCCCCATGCCCCCCCACAAACTCTGCCTATGTACTCAAGTACAGTACTTGAGTAAATCTACTTAGTTACTTCCCACTTCTGTAAATATGAGAGTTGCAAGATTTACATATTTTTGGCCGTTATTTATATGTACTCGGTAAGCTAAAGGTTTCCGTGGTAACGGAGCAGCACCGCGACAACAAGTCAACACGGGCTGTGTGTCCTCAGGTGAGTGAGAGAAACATCTATAATGCTGATATAAAGTCGATTTAAGAGAGAAAGTCATTATATTGATATCAAGAGTAATTATTGATATGTTCTGAGATATCTGTATCGATAGTGTTTTATTATTGAGTTAATATAATGAAATATTAAGTTTAAACGTTGGTCAGCTAACGGGTTATTGAGTTCAGCTAAAGTTTATTACCAGCAGCTTTACTGTCAGTTTACTTTGATAATACTTGTATTCACAGTGAATAGAGTTACTGACACTTTGAATTTCTCCATACCTCGAAGTGCTTGTTAGTAATTTAATGATATTTTAATACTCGCAGACTTTTGTTTCTTCTTGGAGTTTAACAGTTGGCCGTTAGCCGTTTTTAAAACAGAGGCTGTCAATCAAACTGGAAGACAGCCGTTGAAGCCCATATTGGAATGTCCGTAGCGGCAAACAACGTTATTTTTTGGCCCACAAATCCTACATTGGGAAAAAGAGACATCTGTAAATCAGCGTACATATTATGTTTTAACTAAATTAACTACCCACACGACACTTGCATAGCCCTTATTTAAATCATTAGGTTCTAAAGTTGTGAAATGCTCTAAAAGCTGAATCCAGAGTTAGCAGGAGATCGGAGGCGGGGCTTAAGGGAAACTTAACTGCGCATGCTCTGTGGGCCCACATCCGAGTACTTTCTGAATAGGAATGAACGGTGGGTGTATCCTGTCGTCACACATGCTGGGTAAAATGGGGGAAGAGACTCTACTAAGAACAAAGTACATTTACAATTACAGCAAAATAAATTTGAATATGATTGTAGTATGTGCAGGATGACATAAACCAGCACACACTTAACACAAATAAAAAGGTGGATTACGTTAGCCAATTTTTGCCCTTACCCTGAGGCTTGACTTATACACTTTAACCCCTTAACCCATTAATGTGGCTATAGTTGTACATATGTACCTAATAATGACCAATGAGTATTTTGTAGTAACATGACAAAATATACGTTATTGTAATCAGTTAGTTACTGAGAAAACAAAGTTACATTATTTAGGATGTACTGTATATAATATAGTACACATAATTATAAAATATATATAATACACAATTATTCTAATACAGAATCAAACACTTATTTGGTTGCTTTGTTCTAATCCTAATTCAGGTTATACTGAAGAACGTTTTGACAGTAGTCCCTGTTTATTAATGTTGTTAGGCCTAAGCAAATCTTTTCAGGATTTTTCAGCTTAATTACTATCAAATGGTTTGTTCAAAAGTAGGATTATTAAATGTTATTAGTCAAATTACTTTAATTTGACTTCAGTGAGGTTTTGAATGCAGGATGTTTACTTGTATTGGCTTATTTTTTTACTGTGGTATTATTATTATTATTATTATTTCAATAACTTTGTTGAGCTTGTTTTTTTAGCTGTATGTCTATTTGCTGTTCCTGCTGGAATGTGTACGTGGAACTGCGTAACTTGAGAGCAACTGAAGCTGGATGCAGGCCCGGTTCCAGAACAAAATGACTAAGGGTGCATCTGAGATTAGAGAGGGTGCAGTGGTAAAGTGCTATTTTTATAAGTGGGGAGTGGACCTAACACCCTCTATGGGGGTCCTCACCTCCTCCTGGGGGGGTCCGGGGGGGATTTTTTTTTAAATATTGAAGTTAAAAGCATCAATCTGGTGCACTTTGAGAGCAACATGAAGAGATCTATGGATCTATGTGCTCTTTGCTTGATTATGCCTTCCCAGTCCCTTATCACGTAACCTTATAAGAGCATGGCGCCAGTTGTTGTAGCCAGTTGTGGTGAAGGCATCTGACTTACTTGAACTGAAATGTCTACATGCAGAAGATGGCATCTTTTGTACATGAATATTCCAGCCAATCTCTGTTTTGAAACCATGAGCTGCAAAATGAGCGCCTCACCCCACTGTACAGGCGAGTTGGTACTTTTTTAAATATACCTATAGGCTCTGTTTTGCAGAGGTCCTCTGGCACTTGCGGGCCGCGGAGGGGTGGCGGTGTTTGGGGTAACGAAGCCGGCTGTGGCTGCTCCGCCTCTGTGGGCGAGGCGGGCAAAGCGGCGAGTCGGGCAGGAGGACGTTAGTGTCCACGACAGTAACGTAACGTCCCCATGATCTGAACTGTTATTACCTGCAGTAGATGCAGTGTCCCTGCTGGCGATAAGGGCTGGTTGTTTTAACCATGTTCTGATCCATCACTGACTGCTGTGTCAGCACCTTGCAGATGATGAATGTGCAGCGGCACAGGTCACGCGCACCTGACATAATAACGTTACTTACCGTTTAAATTGATCAAATAAATGCAGCAGACAATGCTATCCAACCACAATTACAATTTATTTTATTTCAACTATATTCTTCTTCTTCTTCTTCTTCTTCTTCTTCTTCTTCTTCTTCTTCTTCTTCTTCTTTCTTCTTCTTCTTCTTCTTCTTTTCTTCTTCTTCTTCTTCTTCTTCTTCTTCTTATTATTATTATTATTACTACTATTGTTACTACTTGTTAGTAATAGTAGGCAAAATGTAATATTTTTCACTTTTCATTTTGTTCACTTTTTTTTTTTTTACTTTTCATTTTTCAAATGAGGGTGCATAACGACTCAACTGAGGGTGCAATGCACCCTTATGCACCCCCGTAGAACCGGGCCTGGCTGTATGTGTACACATTCATCTGATGAGGCTGGGTATGAAACAAGGGGAGGAGCTGCAGACAGAGGGAGGGACCAGGGAGGGACATGGAAAGTGAAAGTAGACTCCATTTTAAACTTCGACAGAGCAGGAGAGTGGTGAGTGTTAAAACCATCAACTATTTACTTTGTTAAAATGTAGGTCAGAAAGAAAAACAGTCTTGATTCAAATTCAGCATCCTAGATGCGATTGTGACATTTTTAAATGTTGTAAACTTTGCCATTTCATGTTTTCTGAGCCTTCAGAGCTGCATAACATGTAACAGCCCTGCGCAGACAAAATGGAGAGCGGTCTGAACTCTGTATGATTTGTTCTTCTTAAGTTTGTCACAATGATTTGGATTGAAGTGTGTGTGTGTGTGTGTGTGTGTGTGTGTGTGTGTGTGTGTGTGGTGTGTGTGTGTGTTTGTAACGCTGACTTTGCAGTTAAAAAAAACTAATAACAACAATACTGCATACACTTATAATACATGTTCTTGTTGATGTGTGTGTGTGTGTGTGTGTGTGTGTGTGTGTGTGTGTGTGTGTGTGTGTGTGTTTTCTCTCAGACTGGAGAAGATGAGTGATTTAAAAGACGAGGAAGAGGACACATCCTCAGCCCCCAGCTGTCTGTCTCTGGAGAGTGAACCTGGACCCTCAGACACGAGGTAAGAGTCTGTTTCTACTGTGACCTGAAGAGGATTCAGCTCTCATGGAATCTGATAATAGAAACTGCTTTTAATATCATGACATGAGTACAGCAACACACTGGAAGAGTCAATCAGTGGTTAATAGTAACATGGCGAGCACAAAGCTCTGGAGCAGGGTCTCCCACCTCTTTAGGATGAGAGCTGCTGAAGGCGGGGGCTACTTTCACTCCTCAGTGTATATATTTAACATTAATATACGCTGACCTTTAACCTTTGTGCTGTTTGGCTCTGTGGGACCCGTTTCAGTGTTTACTAAAAGAGTCCTCCACATCCTCTAGGGGGGGCCTCACATCCTCTAGGGGGGGCCTCACCTCCTCTAGGGGGGGCCTCACCTCCTTAGGGGGGCCTCACCTCCTCTAGGGGGGGCCTCACCTCCTTAGGGGGGCCTCACATCCTCTAGGGGGGGCCTCACCTCCTCTAGGGGGGCCTCACATCCTCTAGGGGGGGCCTCACCTCCTCTAGGGGGGGCCTCACCTCCTTTAGGGGGGCCTCACATCCTCTAGGGGGGCCTCACCTCCTCTAGGGGGGGCCTCACATCCTCTAGGGGGGGCCTCACCTCCTCTAGGGGGGGCCTCACCTCCTTTAGGGGGGCCTCACATCCTCTAGGGGGGCCTCACCTCCTCTAGGGGGGCCTCACCATCCTCTAGGGGGACCTCACCTCCTCTAGGGGGGGCCTCACTCCTCTAGGGGGGCCTCACCTCCTCTAGGGGGGCCTCACATCCTCTAGGGGGGCCTCACCTCCTCTAGGGGGGCCTCTCACCTCTAGGGGGGCCTCACTCCTCTAGGGGGACCTCACCTCTCTAGGGGGGACCTCACATCCTCTAGGGGGGACCTCACCTCCTCAGGGGGGACCTCACCTCCTCTAGGGGGGACCTCACATCCTCTAGGGGGGACTCACCTCCTCTAGGGGGGTCCTCCACACCTCCTCTAGGGGGGACCTCACCTCTAGGGGGGGACCTCACCTCCTCAAGGGGGGACCTCACCTCCTCTAGGGGGGACCTCACCTCCTCAAGGGGGGGGACCTCACCTCCTCTAGGGGGGACCTCACCTCCTCTAGGGGTGGACCTCACCTCCTCTAGGGGGACCTCACCTCCTCTAGGGGGGGACCTCACCTCCTCAGGGGGGACCTCACCTCCTCTAGGGGGGACCTCACCTCCTCAAGGGGGACCTCACCTCCTCTAGGGGGGACCTCACATCCTCTAGGGGGGGCCTCACCTCCTCTAGGGGGGCCTCACATCCTCTAGGGGGACCTCACCTCCTCTAGGGGGGGCCTCACATCCTCTAGGGGGGCCTCACCTCCTCTAGGGGGGGCCTCACATCCTCTAGGGGGGGCCTCACCTCCTCTAGGGGGGCCTCACCTCCTCTAGGGGGGGCCTCACATCCTCTAGGGGGACCTCACCTCTCTAGGGGGGACCTCACCTCACATCCTCTAGGGGGGACCTCACCTCCTCAAGGGGGGACCTCACCTCCTCTAGGGGGGACCTCACATCCTCTAGGGGGGACTCACCTCCTCTAGGGGGGTCCTCCACACCTCCTCTAGGGGGGACCTCACCTCCTCTAGGGGGGGACCTCACCTCCTCAAGGGGGGACCTCACCTCCTCTAGGGGGGACCTCACCTCCTCAAGGGGGACCTCACCTCCTCTAGGGGGGACCTCACCTCCTCTAGGGGGGACCTCACCTCCTCTAGGGGGGACCTCACCTCCTCTAGGGGGGGACCTCACCTCCTCAGGGGGGACCTCACCTCCTCTAGGGGGGACCTCACCTCCTCTAGGGGGACCTCACCTCCTCTAGGGGGCCTCACCTCCTCTAGGGGGGCCTCACCTCCTCTAGGGGGGCCTCACCTCCTTAGGGGGGCCTCACATCCTCTAGGGGGGGCCTCACCTCCTCTAGGGGGGCCTCACATCCTCTAGGGGGACCTCACCTCCTCTAGGGGGGGCCTCACATCCTCTAGGGGGGCCTCACCTCCTCTAGGGGGGCCTCACATCCTCTAGGGGGGCCTCACCTCCTCTAGGGGGGCCTCACCTCCTCTAGGGGGGCCTCACATCCTCTAGGGGGACCTCACCTCTTCTAGGGGGGACCTCACATCCTCTAGGGGGGACCTCACCTCCTCAAGGGGGGACCTCACCTCCTCTAGGGGGGACCTCACATCCTCTAGGGGGGACCTCACCTCCTCTAGGGGGGTCCTCCACACCTCCTCTAGGGGGGACCTCACCTCCTCTAGGGGGGGACCTCACCTCCTCAAGGGGGGACCTCACCTCCTCTAGGGGGGACCTCACCTCCTCTAGGGGACCTCACCTCCTCTAGGGGGGACCTCACCTCCTCTAGGGGGACCTCACCTCCTCTAGGGGGGACCTCACTCCTCTAGGGGGGGACCTCACCTCCTCAAGGGGGGACCTCACCTCCTCTAGGGGGGACCTCACCTCCTCAAGGGGGACCTCACCTCCTCTAGGGGGGTCCTCCACACCTCCTCTAGGGGGGACCTCACCTCCTCTAGGGGTGGACCTCACATCCCTAGGGGGACCTCACATCCTCTAGGGGGGGCCTCACCTCTTCTAGGGGGGACCTCACCTCCTCTAGGGGGGACTTCACCTCCTCTAGGGGGGTCCTCCACACCTCCTCTAGGGGGGTCCACACCTAATAATAAACATATTTGTAAAGTGGGGGGACATGTCCCCCCTGTCCCCAGTGGAAATTACGCCATGCGGTGCCGCTCCACATTGCTTTTCTTCCCGACTGCAACGCTGGTCCCGCAAATCAAGCAAGAACGTGATTGATCGATATTTGGGGGTGGGGGGAGGAGAGGTGTTGGATAGATATAGACAGTGATTCCCGCAGAAATGAAATATACTTTGGGGGAACGACTCGGGGGGAGGGTGCGTGAAAAATGTTGAGATTTTTTTTCTCAATTCCTGCATTCTAGTGAATTGTCATAGTAACACTGCACTTCAGACAACCTACAACTGGTGATGGTGTCTCGGTCTTTAAGTGTTAAACAGCTGAGAGCAGTCACTGCTGTTTTTTGTGGTCTTCTTTCACACACACATCTTACCAAGTGTGTATGAACGTCCTCACAAACCAACAAAGAACATGATCTATATCAAATTTAAGACAGAAAACTCCACACTGGTATCTGATCGTCAATCACCGGATAACTTTATTTTAACTATATACAAACTGGTGAATGAAATGAGCAACAAACGTAATGGTTGCACAGACGGCACAGCCTGTTTGAGCAGTGGATCCGTCGCGGCTTGTCAAACATTTAGGAGCGGGGCCAGTCCTGGTGGGCTACCCAGGCTGAGTGACAAGGTGGCATCCAGGAAACTGAAATGTGCAGGTCACTGCCATCGACACCAGGAACTTCCAGCTGGCAAGTTAGTACTCTGGGAGCCAACACACGGGCACCGACCAAGAGGGCGCCCACGCCAACATACGTGGTGGTGCTGAGGAAGGATGTGGGGTGGAAAGCTCCACAGAGCTGGCCGGGTGTATGGAGGACCGTGAGGATTGGCGAACCCGTTGGCAAACTCGTCTAAGGGCGACCTAGTAGTAGTAGTCCTTGATTGGCTCAAGTTCACACCTTTTAGGGGCGGGGCTAGTGATGTTGTCCCGGGGATGCTTAGGAGTTGATAAAGGAGATAATCCCACTGACGTCATCATTTGATTCCAAAAGTGGGTCTGGACTCGCGCCCAGAGAGGCTGTTTACCTAATGGCTCCCCCCAAAGTACTCATTGCCACCAATGCAAATGCAAATGAGTGCTCACTGAGTAAAAACAAACAAAAAACACACACATTATATTTGGGGGAGCCATTATACTTTGGGGGCTCCCTGCGGGCCACTGCCCACGGCCACGTGTTGGCTACCTCTGCTCTGGACTCAGCCACAGCTCCTCACTGATGCGTTCCTCCCACTCGCTGCACCCAGGTCATCAGCGAGAGTAATTAGTGAAATCATTCTCACACTCAACATGGAGGACTTTGTTTTAGGTAAAGCTAAACATTACAAACATTTTAAACTTGTAATCCTCACAAATGACTGGTAACTACAGAAACCCACAAACACGACTGGAGAACAGAAAGTTGAGGGCAAGTCTGAACATCTTTAATCAGGTAATGCTTTTCTTATGATGAACTAATGATGTGTAAAACATGTGTTGTTTCCACAGACAGAGAGCAGGGTCTCCAGCCCCCAGCTGTCTGTCTCTGAAGAGTGACGGGTCTAGTGGCCACCTCTAACTTCAGTGGTGAACCTGGACCCCCAGACACAAGGTAAGAGTGTGTTTCTACTGTGACCTGAAGAGGATTCAGCTCTTATGTAATCTGATAATATAAACTGCTTTATTAATAATAAATACAGAAGGGCAGTATATTACAGAAACAGTCAGTTTAGTTAAGTAGTGAGATAGCAGTACAGTACAGTGTAAAAGGGCTGTTTCAATTTAAAACAATATGTAAAAAAAATTTAAATAGTTATCAGGCCTTCATCTTTTCTTTTTCAGAACAAGGGTTTCTGCTTGAGTGTAACCCTTTGCCAGCTCGGCATATTTTTTAAATGGTTAATAATAAGTAGAGATGCTCCGATCGCCAAAAGCTGTAATCTGTAACCACTATTTCCGGAAAGAGCCTCGAACCTCGTGCGACAATACATTTGTACTCTTTGGTTGGTGCACAGACTCAGACAGAGTCTCTTGGCAACACGATCCTCCAATCAGCATTCGGCCGGCCTGTGGAAGTCCCTCCCTACTCTGGCGCCATCATACGTAAATTGTTTTCGTTAACGTTTCTACAGAAAAAGTGGAATCTTCATAAGGCTGCTTCCTAGCTACGTGGGAGCGGAGCTCACCCAAAGCTCAAGGTCATGTGATGTCCTGTTTCTGAACAACTCTTTGTATGCAGTGTCTGCACCTGACCTTGCTACTCTGTATTGCAGACTAAAGACGTCTATTTATTCCAAAGTCACAGCCACATAAAATTAGCACAATAAGCTTATAATGTAATAATAAGAATCAGTCTTTCTAATGTTATATAAAAATAGACTCAGAGCTAGATCAAATAGCTAAGTGTGTTAGGTCTAACTCTTAGTGTGTTTCGCTCCGCTCCCTGGTCTGTCTCAGCGGGCGGAGCTGCAGGATTTCTGCTTCACACACGTTGCATACCGCTATTTTACCGTCTTCTTCGGACACCTTAAATACTGCCAGACCGGTGAAGCCATGTTGGCGAGCTTTTTGCTGCGCACGGAGAAAAGTGTCATGTATTTTACGTCATGCGATCGGCTCTCCTGATCGGCCTTTATCGAGAGCACCGATCGATCGGCCGAGATTGAATATCGGCCGATAACGATCGGCGGCCGATCGATCGGAGCATCCCTAATAATAAGAGTAATAACTTGGTGAGCCAACACACTCTCACTCCCTAAACGTCCAGGGGCGACGCTTGCTCAGGGTCCCGTGGCGTGCAGTTGGGACGCGCCGAGGCTCCTTCAGCTTCATAAACGGACGCAACGGACATATAGTTAAACAAAACAAGAATATAACTTGTTGGAGGTTCGTTGCCCTGTTTGACTAATGAGAGGAAACTATATAATGATTTCCTGTGTGGTGTGGTGTGTGTGTGTGTGTGTGTGTGTGCGTGTGCGTGTGTGTGTGATCGTTGGATGTGCAACTCAATGCATATGCTCGAACGGGAGCTGCCTGGATGCTGCAATCATGTTGCACTATCCGTGCTGAGTGGGCTGACTTTTCGACTTTTCGTACAATGTCGCACTGTCTGCTTCCTGCATCAAGTCAAGTGCTCGGCGCAGTTGTGGCGAAATCTCGCTCCTCTGTTTTCATTTAAACAGTTCCTTATATCCGTTATTGTAAGGATTTGCAGTACTCCATTCCTTCTGCTTCCCTTTTTGTTTGTTGTCTGTCTGTCTGTGTTTGTCTCCCGGGCTGGGCGTGGTTGACCTACTTCTGGTTCCTGCCAATTCATCTCCGCAGCTGCTTCTCATTCATCCTGATCATCTACTCATCACCACCTGCTTATTAACCCGGTTCCTCATCCAGTCTTCACCAGTTCGTCGTCAAGATTACACTGAACTCATCATCACCTCCTCCGCTAGCCACGTCCAGCCACTTCCTCGTCGGATTCATCCGCTCTCCACGCTACCCGCTCCAGCCTGCTCGCTCCCCTCGCTCTGAAACCCCTGCTCGCCACACTCCTGTCTGGTAGGACAAACACTAACTCCAACTCCAACCTACTCGCTCTCGGGAGCGTACAGACTCAGGCTCAAGCCACCTCTCATCTGCCTGGCGATATCCCCAGCTCACTCCGGAGCCTCGGCTGAGGATCTCCATTCCCTATTTTTGTATCCCCTTTCCTGGACTATATTACTCAGTTAATATCCCCTGTCACGATACAAAAATAAACCTTTTGCTACAAACTCCTGTTTTTCTGTCCGTGTTTGTATTGTGGGTTCAGTCCTGAAAAGCGATCACGGAGCTTAACAGTTATATCCCGGTCCTCCCAATAGCCAGTCGGTGCCTGCCGGTGAGCGTGGAAGTGTGGTCTGCCACAAGCGGGCGGCAGGAGCGGGGCTGTCAGCATCAGCTTGTAGATGGTATTTTAAACTCGATGCGCTCTGAAACTACGGGGCGGCCGAGGAAAAAAAATACACATGCGTTAATCGCGTTAAAAGAATTAGTGGCGTTTATTAACGCGTTAACTTGACAGCCCTAATAATAATACTTTATTCCGAGTGTACTTGCTTTTCTCTTTGAAAGTCATCACATAACGGCATTGTAATACACGGTTCTGCTGCATTAAATATTACATATCTGCCGTAGTTCTGTATTTATAGAGCCCTGATGAGAAGACTTCTAGACAAACAGAAGAACTGCCGCCAAAACTGAATACGTGACGTGGATCATAAATATATCAACAATTAAACAACACCTTGCATTTCTTTTCACAAAATACGTCTCCTTGCAGTATCAATAGTAAGTCGGCTGACTTTTATATTTGATCCAATCGGTAGATAGCTGTATTTACACCATAACGGTGCACAGCTGATAGAAAAGGACTGGAAGATATTACTGATTTTATTTGAATATAAGAATGTAAATACTGAGTTGAGGGAATAGTCAGGGGTTTTGGGTGATGGGAGACACATCTATGGAATCACAATTACAAGATGTGTAATATATACAATATGTGTATATGATATGTCAATAAACCTTAGGAAATCTTGAAAGGGCTGTTCACAGTTTAATACTGTCAACTTCTAATTTTGTGAAAAACGAAAACGTCTTTTAAAACTACAATTCGCAGTAGAGACGTGCCATAGAGAACATGTTGCGAAACACAATAGCCAGCATGTGTTTCTGGGGGGGCGTTCGAGTCCAGTTTTAAATAGTCTGCCGTGGTTTCGTTCCATTTCAAAGAGCTTGACGCTCGGCGTAACCTTGGCGCACTGCAACTCCAACATTCAATCCCAGAGCTTGAAGATTAATCGCGGGGTTTGTAGTCCCAAACAATAGCTGGGGATTATGGGTAGTGTAGTGTCTTCGGCCATCCTAAAAAAATGTTGGATATCATATCGCATTAACACCACATCCCAACGTGCATTGCGGCTAAAACATCCAATCAGCGGACATGAAAACATTCCCAGTTAAACATGCACAACATATCGCTAAATAAAAACATAAAACACTGGCATGTAATTTACGTTAGAATAAATAGAATGGTTTTGAATAATAGATAAGAGTAAAATCTACGTCACTTTTCAGCCCCGCCCACTTTTGGGGAAACCAACGCAGTCATTTGAACGGCGATCGAGCCTGAAGCCACAGAGATCTTCTGTTACGTCCTTTCTTCTTCGAGGAAGTACAGAAACACGTAACTCTGGATCTGTTTTAATGTTTGAGGTGCAATGAACGACGGAGCAGCTTTTTGGCTGATACAACTATTATGTTCTGCCTCGCTCATGAGAGGAACAGCTGGAGAATTACAGCCTCGCCTGCTGATTTAATTTAACCATATATCGAGCCCGATTCTCGATTTCAAATGTGTGCTCTAAAATGATATTTATAAATGACTATTATCATTATTATAAGCAAGACAATAAATGGCAAAGATATGTAGAAAATAAACGTATTTAAGATACGTTCATAACGAACGTAACGTTGGAGAAAATAGTTGTCTATCTAAACGTAATTGAGAATGTGGTTTAGTTTGTGGGAACGTAATTTTTAGGAGACAGGGTTGGATTTCTTTTGTATGAATTTATGTTTCATCCAATCACAGAGCTTGTTGACTTATCAAGAGGTGTGTTGCAAAGCGGACAGGCGTCGTCACAACAATAGCTGGGGATTGTGGGTAGTGTAGTCTCTTTGGCGCTCCACATTTCAGAGAAAACAAGTTGTTTCTCAGAATGGAAGGGGAAAAACACAAAAGCATTGCACACAATTTAAACCAATCAATGTCGTTTAATCAACAAAGGTAATCTGGTGTTTTGGAGTTGATGAGTAGTGCAGATATCACTGTCAGATCAATCGACAGTAGGTCGGGGTGCAACAACTAATCGACTTAATCGATTAAAATCGATTACCAAATTAGTTGCCAACTAATTCAGTCGTCGATTCGTTGGTGACGTCATCACGTGTGTTTTACGCGCCGTTAAGCTCCAACGTTATTGGTCTTTTTATCGGTACTGGAGACATTTAAAAAATATATGTCATGTATTATTGCTACAAAAACATTATATCGCAGTCTTAGTGTCGCCAACTCGTTTTTCTAATATGCAAAAAGACAAACAAATGCGTCTATGATGTATTTTCGATCAGACGAGATCTCTCTCCCCCGTCTGTGTGCGGGGGGCGGGGCGGGGCGGTTTACACACACGCAGCTGCTACATGCAGCAACACACTGCGGAGATGACGGAGAGAACGCGCTCCGAGGTGGTTAAACTTTATCCGTCTCGATGTCGACAATGCTGTTTAGCATGTAAGGGCGGTAACACGAGCAATTTGTCTAAACTTTGAGAGGGGTCTGCCTGCAGGCCTCCATGTAGGCAGGCTCCCATGAAACATTTAGCAAAAGTGCTCCACATCCAGACGGAGGAATGCACCGGGTTCGACTGTCTTTCTAGTAGCTCTGTAGCCCCGTCCACGAGTAACGTTTCCACGTCAGGTGTTCTGTATGCTAGCAGCAACACACAGAGTTAACTACATTATACAAACATGGGTTAATGATTAGAGGAAACTGAGTTATTTACTTTGTTAAAGTTTCAGCTATTCTGTTTCCAGTTCTGTCATCACATTATTTAATACGATTTTGTTAAAACGTTGTTGTTTCTTTTGATGTGAAATATTATTTATTTAATTTAAATGAAAAGCGATGTTAATTTTGTTCAAAATTTGTTTAGTTAATTTAATAATATATGTATTTTGAATCAAGTATTCATCTTTATTGTCTTCATTGTTAGTTTCCACATGCCTAAAACAACCTCAAGCTACATCTAAAAGTTGCTAAATAAGAGCATTGGAGAAATTGTGCAAGGCCTACTGTAATAGTCCGAATAGTCGATTAATCGATAGATTAATCGATTATCAAATTAGTCGTTTGTTGCAGCCCTAACAGTAGGGAGAATACTTACTTCCGGGTTTACAATTCTCCGTTATCCAATGGGAATGGATGCTCACATTGTCTTTAAGAGCTGCCGACATAAACGGATGCGGTGCTTCCCTAAAAGGGAAACACATCAGCACCCCGAGCTCTACAGTTCCTCATATTCAAATAAATAATGGTGGCGGTAGCGTATGTAGGGTCTTGGCTTGGGAATTGGAAGGTCACTGGTTCGAGTCCCCGAAAGATCAACCGCTACCGAGCTGTCCCTGAGCTAGGCACCGTTCCCCCCGGGCAGCGTACATATGGCAGCCCACCGCTCCTATGCAGTATGTAAATGTCCCCTCTGTGGGACGATAAAGGGTTCCTTTTTTGTAATCTTATAATTGTATGTGTAAACCAGAGTCAGATACACACATAGTAGCTGTTGTATTTATGACTGGATTAAGTTGAGTAGCAGCTACAATGTTAGCTTAGCCAACTTTAGTCAAACCAATCTCCATTCAGAAAACAAGCATTTCAAAAGTGTTTTATTTGTTGCGTTGCAGACAGACCTGACAAATACTTAATTCAGGCTTCTTACAGATCAGTATCATTATGTAGTTATTTTGATATCCTTTTTGACATGTGACTTGCTAAATACGGTGAACTTGCTGTGTCCAACTTTGAAATTATGTTTGGTTTCTTAACTAATAAGAAACCAATGATCTACCATGCGCTATAAAGGATGTGTTCATCTCAACAGACGGAAGAGGAAAACATCCGGAACAAAAGCTGGACTGCAGAGAGCCAGTCAGACCAGCACTGCACAGAGTAAGTCTGAACGTCTGTGTGCTGGGGTCTTCATGTCAGAAATCAGGATTCTTCCTGGTTTTGTTTTTTGTTTTTTTAACTCACACGTTTCCTTCTCTTCCAGCAGAACGTGGTCTGCAGGAGGTTCTAGATGAACATAGGCTCAGTCTGAGGAGGAGATGTGAACGTGTGACTGAAGGAACTGATCAAAGGGAAACCCTCCTCAACAGCATCTTCACTGAGCTCTACATCACACGAGGCCAGAGTGAAGAGGTTAATACCCAGCATGAGGTGAGGCAGCTGGAGACAGCCTCCAAGAAGAAGCCCCTCCATGACACTCCAATCAAGTGCCAGGACATCTTTAGAGCCTTACCGGACCAGCAGACTCCCATCAGAGCGGTCCTGACCAACGGAGTCGCTGGCGTTGGAAAAACCTTCTTGGTGCAGAAGTTCACTCTGGACTGGGCCGAGGGTTTGGGAAACCAGGATGTGAGTCTGGTGATCCCGCTCTCCTTCAGGGAGCTGAACCTGATCAAAGGAGAGCAGTACAGTCTTCTCAGGCTGCTCCATGTCTTCCATCCGACCTTACAGAAGGTCACAGCAGAGCAGCTGGCTGTCTGCAAAGTGCTGCTCATCTTTGACGGCCTGGATGAAAGCAGACTTTCTCTGGACTTCAGAAACAGTGAGGTTGTGTCTGATGTCTCTCGGCCGTCCTCAGTCAACGTGCTGCTGACAAACCTCATCAGGGGGAAGCTGCTTCCCTCGGCTCTCGTCTGGATAACTTCCAGACCGGCAGCGGCCAATCAGATCCCTCCTAAGTGTGTGGACAGGGTGACAGAAGTACGAGGCTTCACTGACGCCCAGAAGGAGGAGTACTTCAGGAGGAGATGGAGTGATGAAGACCTGTCCAGCAGAATCATCTCTCACATCAAGAGCTCCAGGAGCCTCCACATCATGTGTCTGATCCCAGTCTTCTGCTGGATCACTGCTGCAGTTCTGGACCACATGCTGACTACAGACCAGAGAGGAGATCTGCCCCAGACCCTCACTGACATGTACTCACACTTCCTGCTGGTCCAGACCAAGAGGAAGAAGCAGAAGTATGAAGAGGGACATGAGACGAGTCCACAGCAGCTGACGGAGGCTGACAGGGAGCTTCTTCTGAAGCTGGGGAGGCTGGCGTTTGAACATCTGGAGAAAGGAGACATCATGTTCTACCAAGAAGACCTGCAGCGCTGTGGCCTTGGTGTCACCGAGGCCTTGGTGCACTCAAGAGTTTGCACAGAGATCTTCAAAAGAGAGAGTGTGATCTTCCAGAAAACAGTCTACTGCTTTGTTCATCTGAGCGTTCAGGAGTTCCTGGCTGCAGTCTACATGTTGCACTGCTACACCAGCAGAGACACAGCGGTACTGAAGGACTTCCTGCAGGGAGGCTATAACAACAAGTATAACAGAGATCAGGATTACCCATCCCTGGATGTCTTCCTGAAGGGAGCCATGGAGAAGTCCCTCAGAAGTGAAAATGGCCACCTGGACCTGTTTGTCCGCTTCCTCCACGGCCTCTCTCTGGAGTCCAACCAGAGACTGTTAGGAGGCCTGCTGGGTCGCACAGACAACCGTCCAGAAATCATCCAGAGAGCCATCAGCAACCTGAAGAAGATAAGAGTTTATTTCTCTCCTGAGAGGAGCATCAACATCTTCCACTGTCTGACAGAGATGAAGGACCTCTCAGTTCATCAGGAGATCACAGAGTTCCTGAAGTCAGGGAACAGATCAGAGAAGAGACTCTCTGTGATCCACTGCTCTGCTCTGGCCTACATGCTGCAGATGTCAGAGGAGGTTCTGGATGAGTTGGACCTGAAGATGTACAACACATCAGAGGATGGACGACGGAGACTGATTCCAGCTGTGAGGAACTGCAGGAAGGCCAAGTAAGTCCAGAAGTGATTAACTTTATTAATTAGTGCAGATCAGAAGTTTAGCTCTTCAAATAAACACTGACATTTTTGCTGTTTGAAATACTCAGAGCAAAATGAAATGATAAGTGAGATTTGTATAGATATCAGGGAATTCAATTTAAATTTTATATAATTATTATTTAAGTTTATATTACATTGTTGCAGTTTCTTCATCATTTAATCAGACACACAGGTAATACCTGATTTATATTTCAACTCTATGCTTAAAGGTGGGGTGGGTAAGTTTGAGAAACCGGCTGGAGATACACTTGTTGTTATATTCCATGGAATGCTCTTAACGTCCCGATAGCAAAGAATATCTGAAGTGCTTTGACAAAAAATACATAAAATATGTCATCTGTGGAAGCCGTGGCGCTGTAGAAAGCACGACCAATCATCTGAGCCGGCTAAAGTAACTGGATGGCCTACCTGCCTGTCAGCCTTCCATCTGGGCACAAACTTATCTCGTGCCCTCATTGGTCATGAGCGCGTTCGTGTGTGTTGGAGGAGGGGCTCAAATTCTAGCACACTCGATCTGGTTTCTCCAAAATTACCCACTCCACCTTTAAGAGTTTAAAATAGGATCAATATCTTTTCCCACACTATAACACTGATTGGATAATGTTTTAATGCTAATACACTGATAACATCTCTCTTATGTAATACATATATATATATATATATATATTTACTGACAGTAAAGGGTAGCCAGCAGAGACAACTTTTACTTTATTAATATTATTATTGTTGCATTAGATTATATTTACTTAAATATAATTGTTTGTGAATAATCTTGATTTTAAAATGTTTTAATTTAGTCAATTAATAAGTTAATTGAAGTCTCACTTTGCTTTCAATAAATATACGCCATGAGGGAGGATATGACATGCATGTCTATATATTGCCGGTCAATGGGACACATCTTTTTGTTGTATTGGATTACACCAAACACTCCTTTTGAATTTAGGAAGTTTATGTTGATTGGTTATGTTGGTATGTCTGGATCGCAATATAAATATTATGTGATGCAGCGCTACAACTATCACAGCCTTTGTTTGGAAAGAAATTTAAGCGAGTCAGAACTCAGAACCCACAACCCCGACGAAGGACCTGGAAAGGAAGTGCCTTTTATTTTAGAACTGGACTAAAACACCACTACAATATTGCAACGAATTGTCCTACATTGTGTTCAGATGCACGATCCACTACCCATGCAGAGAATATTCCTTATGGCGATACTAATCCACATCAAAATATAGGAACTACTGTCATTCCAAATATAACTAGAAAACAGCAATGGGGGGCTGACAATGCATATATATATATATATATATATATATATATATATTAATGTATAATAACATATACAGCTGCTCCTCCACAGGAACATTACATAATGTTTCTTTTTTATAATAACTATTTTTGTAATATGTGTCCTGACAGACTCTCTGACTGTGGACTCTCAGAGACTGAATGGGAAGTCGTGGCCTCAGCTCTGAAGTCTGACCCCTCCCATCTGAGAGATCTGGACCTGAGTGAGAACAGGCTGCAGGACTCAGGAGTGGAGCGTCTGAGTTCTGGACTAAAGAGTCCAAACTGCAGACTGGAGGCTCTCAGGTCAGTTCACTGACTGCAGTTTTTGATACGTATATATTTGTATAGAACTGCAGCTTCTGTGAGGGAGATGAATGAGGTTGTTAAAGATCTGATGACAGAGACAAACTGCTGCAGAGTTTAAACCTTCTTCAGTTCTGAACCGTTAATTAAACCTTAAATATTTCCAACAGGATAATGATTTTGTAAAGTTACATGATGAATCCTTACTCAGAGATCAGCTGTGCTGCTCTGGTCTCAGCTCGGAGGTCCAATCAAGTTTACTTTCAGCAGAATAAATACTTCTTTGGTGACCCTTCATTTAAATGTTTTTAGAGATGATGTAATGAAAGGCTGATATTATGATGATCACAATAACAGAATGAGAGTCACTGTAATTCAGGGAAAGCTCATTGATTAGAACGCAGTAGTAATGTTGAGCTACACATATTAAACCTGAACATCTGATTGGATTATAAACAGATTTTTAATTCTTTATTCAGTCTGAGTGGCTGCAGGTTGTCAGAGATCAGCTGTGCTGCTCTGGCCTCAGCTCTGAAGTCCAACCCCTCCGATCTGAGAGATCTGGACCTGAGTGAGAACGCTCTGCAGGACTCAGGAGTGGAGCTGCTGAGAGATCTTCTGGAGAGTCCAGACTGCAGACTGAGGACTCTCAGGTCAGCTCACTGACTCTCTGTTACTGCTGGAGATCTCATGTGTTTCATTAGTTATTGAACATCATTTCTGTACACAAATAACGCACTCCCATAAAGTTGTACATTTTCTTTTATTTACATTTTTCTTCTACCAATTTTACACTGAGAAAACTGAAGCATCGACTTTAATTAAATGTTTTATGTCAACAGATTTCACATAAATGTATTGGGTTGGTTGAAAGCAATAATCTTAAGTCTAAATAGGTTCAACTTAATAGTATTGCTTTCAACTAACCTAATACAGTGATCTGAAACTTGCAGACATAACACATTTAATTAAAGTCAACGGTTCAGTTTTTCAGGTTAGTCTGCAGTCTAAGAAAATGAATGTTTCTTATAAACCTGTAGCACATGTGCTCTGTGTGTTCTTAGAGTAAACGTATGTTTTCAGTTTTTAGTAAATAGTCACGTCTGAATAAAGAAGGTCGTCTGAACTAATATTAGTTTGACATAAAGTTTACTTTCTGACGTGTTTTTCTTGCTTCCCATTCATTTCAATGTGTTTTCACAGATAATAAACAGCAGGCTGATATCATGATGATCCACAATAACGTCGGGTTACGTATTGTAACCCTTGTTATATTAGCACAGGCGGAGCCCTCTACTGGACTCTATGGGTACTCTCTTACCCCGCAAGCATTCTCCCACTGAGACTTCTATAGACGTAGCCGGCCCTGGGCGGGCCTACCTGAATGCGCGCGCATCACACCGTATAAAAGGAGGCCTCGCCTCCTGACTATCATCCTACACCTCTCTTCAGCGAGCGGAATAGGACAGACAGTGCCCCGAGTAGAGGGCTCCGCCTGTGCTAATATGACAAGGGTTACACTACGTAACCCGACGTTATATCTCTCACAGGCTCCGCCCTCTACTGGACTCTATGGGTACAGTGGGTGGAGCCGCGATGTATACGCGCACTGTCGTCCAACAATATTCCACCCTACTGCCCCTGACCAGCTATTATGGTCAGCAGCTGCTGCCCCACCTTCTCCTTTAACCCGGTTGTAACCGAGGAGAAATCTGGGCTGTGGCTGACAGAGTACACCCTGCTGCGCTTACCTCGAAAAAGTGTGCTCAAAAAACAGTGCCGGGGCACCCCACCCGGCCGCTCTCTGCTGCTGATGAGCCTGCCGAGGTCGGGCAGCCCTTCCCCGTGGCTGCCGATATGCCGGTACCACGCGGTACCACGTGATGGGCCGTAGAGGTGGAGGGCGCTGCAGCTACGGGACCCCCGTGCCGGCGCCTCTCCCTCCGCTTCACTGTCGCACTGCGCTCCCTCGCCTGCATGGAAACGTGTGGAGGAGCGCGTAGCGGAGGCGGGGCCGGAGGCGGGGCCAGCGGTAGCATCCTGCTAAGCTGGACCCTTTCCTCCTCCAGCCGGCTGAAGCGCTGAGTGACCGAGGAGATTGACCCAAAGAGCCCCTCCGTGGACACGAGGGCTCGGAGGAGATCTTCTCGGTCTTTTCTAGATAAGGCAGTGAGTCCCAACCACACGTGACGAGACGCCACTGTGGCCAAGGAAATCACCCGCCCTGCTGCAGCGGCCACGCCATGAATCAGATTATTCATCTGACCTATAGCGCGGTCCGGATAATCGCTCCCATCTTGTGACAGAGGGCGGGGGCGGCTGCCTGAGGGGTGATCAGGGAGACGCCCAACACGCCGAGATTATTGGCTGCAGCCGCCATCTGCGTACCGAGCTTGAACATCTTGTCCAGATATTCCAGAGTGTCTCGGTCCCGGGGCAGCGGGGGCAGGGGTCGCTTACCCTCCGCCCAACCAGCCGCCCGCGGAAGCAGATGGGCCGCCAGGCTCTCATCAAGGGGGGGCACACCCGCACACGCTGTGTCCGAGCGGCCCTCCACCTTGATGATGCCTGCCATAGCGGCTACTGGGGCCTTCGTCTTAAATGGCTGCTGCCATGTCGCCTCCACACACCGCCATATATCAGGCAGCTGGGGCGAAACGAAGGTTGGTTGCGCTGGATGCACCGGGCCGTAAAACCCCTGTCTCAGGCGGCTTATAGGCCTCGGTGGCAGCGGTGGTGGGAGCGGTAGGCCTACGCGCTCCGCTGCCAGGGTCATCACCGCTGGGAAATCCACACGTGCAGACCTGAGAGTCGGACCTCCCGACACCGAGGCGTCCTCGTCCTCCTCCTCCGGAATCGGGGTTGTCTGGCACCACGGAAGGGAGAATCGGAACGGCACTTCCTCCTCTCCTGACTCGCCCATCTCGACGACGTCGAGATCCGAATCCTCCACCTCCTCCTGCGGAGCCTCTGCTGACAGGAAATGCTGCCCACGATGCTCACGCGTGAGCCGAGGAAGCATCTGGCAGGCTGAGCATGCCGGCGTCGGGCCCATACCGCTCACAGCGTGGTTAGGCCCCATACACAAAAAACAGGAGGGGTGTGGATCCGCTCCCGCGATCAGGTTTGGACATTTCGGGCAGGTCCTGTGGTCAAGAACTGACTCCATTATCTCTCAATTTTCCGTCTTTCTAAGCTCCGTGAAAAACACTTCCGCTTGCTGAAGAGAAAAGGATGATAGTCAGGAGGCGAGGCCTCCTTTTATACGGTATGATGCGCGCGCATTCAGGTAGGCCCGCCCAGGGCCGGCTACGTCTATAGAAGTCTCAGTGGGAGAATGCTTGCGGCGTAAGAGAGTACCCATAGAGTCCAGTAGAGGGCGGAGCCTGTGAGAGATATAACAGAATGACAGTCACTGTAATTCAGGGAAAGCTCATTGATTAGGATGCAGGAATGATGAGCTGCACTTAATAAACCTGAACATCTGATTGGATTATAAACTGATGTGTATCCTCATCATGTTTTCTTTATTCAGACTGAGGAGCTGCAGCTTGTCAGAGATCAGCTGTTCTGCTCTGGCCTCAGCTCTGAAGTCCAACCCTCCCACCTGAGAGATCTGAACCTGAGTTACAACGCTCTGCAGGATTCAGGAGTGGAGCTGCTGAGAGATCTTCTGGAGAGTCCAGACTGCAGACTGGAGACCCTCAGGTCAGTTCTCCTTCTGTGCTGAGATGAATATGTGAGAGTTGTGTTGACTCTGAGCTGCAGACATCAGGCTGATCTCACTCTGATCCTCACTGAGCATCTTGATGCTAAAGTCTCATTTCTTCTTCTGTGGTTTAGTTCACTGACTGTGGCAGAGCGATGTTGAGCTTTAGATTAAAATATAACAAGAAAAATCCTACACTGCATAATTCACTCTGAACCTCTTACACCGGAAATGCATCTTAAATTGTCTGTCATGTTTGTTTTATAAAATTATATAACAATACAACGAATAATCATCATACTTTATTTTTTAACGAAACACAAAATCTATAAATACAAAATATGTTTATAAAACTATCAAACCGTGAAACAAATATATTCAGTTGCTGCTGTTTCCAACGTGTTTCTGGATCTCCATGATGCTGATGCTGACTGAATAGTCTCCACTGAAGATCTTTGATTTGATGACTCCTCTTTTCCTCAAAGAAATATACTGGATGTTTTTTCTTTCATTTCATTCAAAGTCATCCTGACATATTTGTGATCTTTGTAAACGTTGTGATCTTGAGTTGAATCAGTTTCTGTGTTTGTGTTTGTCTGGCTGCACATCAAGAGTCTGTGTAGATGGAGCAGAGGCTCAGATGTGAAGTCTCCACTTGTTACTGAAGTAGCAGCACGTTGTCTTTAATATGAATGAGAGCTCTTTCCCTCTTTCTGGATCTCACAGTTTTTAACCTGTTGGAGTTTCCACTTTCTGAACTTCTTCAGCTCTGATCAGATTATTAAACCTGGAGTTATTTCAAACAGGAACTTTGTTTTCTAAAGTTACATCATGTTTTCTTTATTCAGTCTGCAGTGCTGCAACTTGTCAGAGATCAGCTGTTCTGCTCTGGCCTCAGCTCTGAAGTCCAACCCCTCCCACCAGAGAGATCTGGACCTGAGTAACAACGCTCTGCAGGATTCAGGAGTGGAGCTGCTGAGAGATCTTCTGGAGAGTCCAGACTGCAGACTGGAGACTCTCAGGTCAGTTCACTGACTCTCTGTTACTGCTGGAGATCTCATGTGTTTCATTTAGAATTTAACATAATTGTTGTACATAAATAACGCACTCCCATAAAGTTGTACATTTTCTTTTATTCATATTTACATTTCTCTTCTACTAAATGTAGTCTGCAGTCTCAACAAATGAATGTTTCTTATAAACCTGTAGCACATGTGCTCTGTGTGTTCTTAAAGTAAATGTATGTTTTCAGTCTTTAGTAAATAGTCACGTCTGAATAAAGAAGGTCGTCTGAACTAATATTAGTTTGACATAAAGTTTACTTTCTGACGTGTTTTTCTTGCTTCTCATTCATTTCAATGTGTTTCCACAGATAATAAACAGCAGGCTGATATCATGATCATATAATTAAGCTCATTGATTAGAACACAGGAATGATGAGCTGCACTTAATAAACCTGAACATCTGATTGGATTATAAACTGATGTGTATCCTCATCATGTTTTCTTTATTCAGTCTGAGGAGCTGCAGCTTGTCAGAGATCAGCTGTTCTGCTCTGGCCTCAGCTCTGAAGTCCAACCCCTCCCATCTGAGAGATCTGGACCTGAGAGGAAACGATCTGCAGGATTCAGGAGTGGAGCTGCTGAGAGATCTTCTGGAGAGCCCAGACTGCAGACTGGAGACCCTCAGGTCAGTATGGGGTCTCTGCTGGTTCAGCAGTATTGTATTAAACTCAGGGAGGTGTTTCTCTCTCTGGGGAATCACAACAGATCAGTGATGTTTCCACTGACTGCAGGTTCTCATTTTCTCATCTTATTTATCTTTCATTATTCCACAAACAATATATTGTAAGCTGACAATGCAAAGCCACATAAGTGTTCAGATTTTTAACAGATATACAAGATTTACAGAAGAGTGGAAAAGGTAGTCTGTTTTGTTTCCTGTCATGTTTTTAGTTTCTAGACTAATGAGCAGTTACTTCCTGTAATGCAGCTGAGAGCTGAGGGGGTCAGTCTTCGGTCGCATTCACACCAGCCTTGTATAGTCCGGTTGAACCGAACCCTGGTGCGTTTAGCCGCTTGGTGCGGTTCATTTGGGTCGGTGTGAACGCAGTCCGAGACCTCTGAAGTGAACTAAACAACCGGACTCTGGTCCGCTAAATAGCTGGTCTCGGACCGCTTGCCAGTGAACTCTGGAGCGGTTCATCGCTGGTGTGAACGCGGTCCGCACCAAAACATAGGAAGCGTAGTATTTACGAGTCACAAGAACGCGGATGTCTTCAAAATCTTTAGCGAAAGAGTGAAGCAGAATGAAGAGTTGAACAGTGTCGTGTAAAGTACAAATGCTCCGTCAACTATACATAAAAGTAAGAGCCACCTGTCGTCGGTGAAACCTCCTCCTGACTGCAGAACGTCTCTCATTATGTGTTATAATGTTTTTTAACGCACGTCGTCTGATTATATAATCGTATGCGGGCCACTAGAGTCTTTTGATTTGATCTCCAGATTAACAGCAGCATGAGAATAACCTGCCGATGCTCCATGGCGGAGGCTCCGCTAGAAATGGCCGGGATTTGCGTTTGTACCCCCTTAACGTCTGACCAATGGTTGAACAGCATTTCCGAGCACATGACTTGTGTTTAAAGTTTATAGTCCGTTGGAGTTTTGAACGCAAACCGAACCTTCTGAAGAATGAAACAATGTAACACACTGTCGCCTGGTGCGCAGCTGAGAGCGGACTATTAGGTCTGAATGAGACCGTAGTGTTTTAGATCAGTCAGGACTCTGAAGCTGACTCAAAGAACAAACAATTATTTTAAACTGGATCTAAAACTGTTGGATTGTGTTCATCCCTACAGGATCAGAGATGGTGAGACGATCACAGCCAAGATCCAGAAGACCTGTGAGTACTGAAACCATATCCTCCATTCACTTCCACCTAACAGCACCTCCCTTCTTGTTCACACTCCGGTCACTTCACACATCGACTGCTGCAACTCTCTTCTCTTTGGTCTCCCTCTCAAGTCCATCCACAAACTTCAACTGGTCCAAAACTCTGCCGCCCGCATCATCCCCAGAACCCCCTCCATTAACCACATCAGTCCTGTTCTCATCAACTTCACTGGCTGCCTGTCCAATACTGTTGAGAGTATAAGATTCGGCTTCTCATCTATAAGGCTATCCACAACCTCTCTCCTCTGATCCTAAATGAGCATGTCCTCATAGAACAACCACAATATTAAAATGATTTTTTATTCATTATTAACTAAAAACTCAATTACATTCTTGTTACAGCTCTCTTCTATCAATGTGGCTTCTAATTAGAGATGTCCCGATCCGATCACGTGATCGGGGATCGGAGCCGATCACGTGATTTTCAAAAGATCGGAATCGGGAGAAACAAATCGGGGATCGGGATTTAATTATATAAATTTTTTTTTTATTTAATGTTACAAAACAAAAATGACCATGTTCACGTCTTAAAGTCATCCTGAGGCCTCAGTTTTGGTTTCAAATGACACAACATCATGTATGTGTTGCTTCTGTTGGGCTTGTTTTCAGACCTGGTGCTTATTCCTCTGAAATCTGGCAACAGAGTGGGCGCAGTGTCTAATAGTAGCAGCAAGCTAACGAGAGGCTACGTTCAGCTGGTGACTCGGGAGTCGGGACAGAGAAAATGTCAGGAGTTTGGAAGTATTAAATTGAAAGCGAAGGCAGTGTAACAGCCAGATGCAATGTTTGCAAGGCGGAGGTTCCGCGTGGTGGAAAGAACAGAGCTACGTTCAACACGACCAATCTCACGCCGCCTGAGAAACAAACACCAACAACAACACGGCGAGTACACAGCGGCCACTCAGGTAACGGCACGGAAACAACCGACACTTTCAGAGACTTTCAAAAGGAAAGAGAAACTGCCCCAGAACAGTGACAAGGCCAACACAATAACAGCCAAGATAGCTGAGTTCATCGCGTTGGATGACCAGCCGTTATCTGTTACCTTTCTTTCTCTTAATGCATTGCATAAAGATCGGATCGGGAAAAATCGGTATCGGCAGATTGTCAAAATCAAATTATCGGAATCGGATCGGGAGCAAAAAAAGGTGATCGGGACATCCCTACTTCTAATGTTTCTCTTTGTTTAAGTTGAGTAAAGAAAATCAGTCCAGGGATTGTTGGGAGGCGGACACAGAGACTAACTTACTGAGGGCTGGATGTGGGTGTAGTGGGTTGGTCTTAAGGTACGGACACACCAGGCCGATTATCGGCGTCGGTGGGCGTCAGGCCGACGATGAGCGTCGACACGCCTACTCAGATTGGTGTGTCCCGCACCGTCGGGTCTTTTCAGCCGACTTGACGCCTTTTTGGCCGGCCAAAGGTAGTCGGCGAATGAAATCACTCTGATTGGCTGTTCAGCTAGCGAATCAGTGCATGAGAAGCGAAACGGAAGTGAGGGACCCAAACAAACTATTAAGAAGGCCAATCTGAGATTTCATTTGACTCCAGCTCTCGACACAGGTTCGAGAAAGCCCCGTGAGCTCAATTCAAAACCTTTATTTATCCAGTTAAATCCCATTGAGATCGATGATCTCTTTTTCAAGGGAGACCTTCCATATTCTTGAAAACAAGCTAACAAGTGAAGCGACGGGAGATAATCTTCCGGAAGTTCCAAGAACGCTTTCACCGGGGGAACCTTCAAAATGAAATCTCACAGAGGAGAAACAGCCGGTCAGAGCAAGCTTCACCTGCCAGCTGTCAAATCCTCTCTTCATCCGAGGGAACTCTCTTCATCATTGGAACGTTTTAAGTAAATGAAAGACCTGTCTTTATTCATTTGGGCTACATCTTGCATTATTATTATATAGAGGTCACATGTTTGATACAGAATGTCTTGGTTTCTTCGTTTCTCATGCTGCACTGTTGTGTCGTCTTCTCTTTTATGTCACAAGAATACATTCGTAAAGCAATTGGTATTTATTGTCTATTGTCTTTGTTGGCATACTGATAATGATTTGCTCTCACCTGCCTGCAGCGCACCGATGATCCACCAGAGGGCAGAAGACCTGTGTCAGACTCAGACAACAGGATTTCCAGGAAAGCACTGGTCCTGTTGATGACGTAGACGTCTCAGAAAACTCATGTTGCAAATATGATGGCGTCAAAAAAAGGAACCAGAAAAAACTGCTTCAATCTTTTTATTTACATTTGGACTCTTGGACTTCACAACGCTCTGGAGCAGGGTCTCCAACCTTTTTTAGAATGAGAGCTACTTAAGTCGGGGGCTACTTTTACTCCTCTTTTTTGTTTTTTGCAGTGTATATATTTAGCACATTTTAACATTAATATATGCTGACCTTTAACCTTTGTGCTGTTTGGGTCTGTGGGACCCGTTTCAGTGTTTACTAAAAGAACATGTATTCAATTTAATTAATTTAACCTGCTTTATTTGGGGGTGGACCTCACCTCCTCTGGGGGGGCCTCACATCCTCTGGGGGGGCCTCACATCCTCTAGGGGGGCCTCACATCCTCTAGGGGGGCCTCACATCTTCTAGGGGGGACCTCACCTCCTCTATGGGGGACCTCACCTCCTCTGGGGGGGCCTCACATCCTCTGGGGGGGCCTCACATCCTCTGGGGGGGCCTCACATCCTCTAGGGGGGCCTCACATCCTCTAGGGGGGACCTCACCTCCTCTATGGGGGACCTCACCTCCTCTAGGGGGGTCCTCACATCCTCTGGGGGGGCCTCACATCCTCTGGGGGGGCCTCACATCCTCTAGGGGGGGCCTCACATCCTCTAGGGGAGTCCTCACCTCCTCTAGGGGGGGTCCTCACCTCCTCTCGGGGTCCACACCTCCTCTCGGGGGGACCTCACATCCTCTAGGGGGCCTCACATCCTCTAGGGGGGCCTCACCTCCTCTAGGGGGGTCCTCACCTCCTCTAGGGGGGACCTCACCTCCTCTAGGGGGGTCCTCACCTCCTCTCGGGGTCCACACCTCCTCTGGGGGGGCCTCACATCCTCTGGGGGGGCCTCACATCCTCTAGGGGGGGCCTCACATCCTCTAGGGGGGCCTCACATCCTCTAGGGGGGACCTCACCTCCTCTATGGGGGACCTCACCTCCTCTAGGGGGGTCCTCACATCCTCTGGGGGGCCTCACATCCTCTAGGGGGCCTCACATCCTCTAGGGGGGCCTCACCTCCTCTAGGGGGGTCCTCACCTCCTCTAGGGGGGGTCCTCACCTCCTCTCGGGGTCCACACCTCCTCTCGGGGGGACCTCACATCCTCTAGGGGGCCTCACATCCTCTAGGGGGGGCCTCACATCCTCTAGGGGGGCCTCACATCCTCTAGGGGGGACCTCACCTCCTCTATGGGGGACCTCACCTCCTCTAGGGGGGTCCTCACATCCTCTGGGGGGCCTCACATCCTCTAGGGGGACCTCACCTCCTCTGGGGGTGCCTCACATCCTCTAGGGGGGACCTCACCTCCTCTAGGGGGGACCTCACCTCCTCTAGGGGGGTCCTCACCTCCTCTAGGGGGGGTCCTCATCTCCTCTCGGGGGGACCTCACATCCTCTAGGGGGGACCTCACCTCCTCTAAGGGTGGACCTCACCTCCTCTAGGGGGGTCCTCACCTCCTCTAGGGGGGGTCCTCATCTCCTCTCGGGGGGACCTCACATCCTCTAGGGGGGACCTCACCTCCTCTAAGGGTGGACCTCACCTCCTCTAGGGGGGTCCTCACCTCCTCTAGGGGGGGTCCTCACCTCCTCTCGGGGGGACCTCACATCCTCTAGGGGGGTCCACACCTCCTCTCGGGGGAACCTCACATCCTCTAGGGGGGACCTCACCTCCTCTAGGGGGGTCCTCACCTCCTCTAGGGGGGGTCCTCACCTCCTCTCGGGGGGACCTCACATCCTCTAGGGGGGACCTCACCTCCTCTAGGGGGGACCTCACCTCCTCTAAGGGTGGACCTCACCTCCTCTAGGGGGGTCCGGGGGCATGCTCCCTCGGGAAGATGTTTTTTTAATGTTGAAGTGAAATGCATCAATCTGGTGCACTTTGAGCACAACATGAATGTAAGGACACAGCTCTCAACACTCAGATGAAAGGGAGCTGTATACTTTTCAATAATCCAAACATCTTTAGAATATGATCACAACCAATAACAAATCATTTAAACTTGTTTATTTTTATCTTATGTTACCTAGTTAGCATTCTTTCTTTTCCTTTATGCATATTTGACTAATCACTCCCCTTTTAAACTGTTTTTTTTACTGTCCTATACACATTGGAAGGATTTCTTACTTTAGCTGCCCCCCACTAAAGAGCTTTGCCCCCCCAGCAGCCCCCCTACATGTTTGGTTCTTAAAGCTGTTATGAGTAAATCAAAACACCACTATGTCAGCAACCTTCTCAAATCATTATAACAAGCCAAACAAAGTAACCTAAAGCCCATAAAAGCGTACACACAGACTCCGGGTGACAAAGCTGCAGCAGAGAGAGAGCAGCGAGCTGTCCCCAGCTTCTGAAGGTGACGTCCGTTACCCCTCGGATCATTTTGTCCGTGTATTGATTTAAGTAAAGACACAAAAAGTTCAATACACACTATTCAAAACGGCGTGTTTGTATTCCTACCGTTTAAATATGTAGGTTACCCGTACATGTCACAGCAATTAATTAACAAATTAAAACAAGTTAAATGTTTACCGCATAGACTGTAAATAGAGGTGTATCGTCAAACTGAGAACATTTGAGTAAATAGTCGGAACACAAGCTTTAATGATTTTTACTTTTCTGATTAAATGTACGTTTATTGAATTTCTAAATGGCCGGACAGTGTAATGTATTACGGGGATTTTAACCATGCTTCACACTTGACTCTTGCAGTCCAGAGTAGTTTGAGTTGTTCAACTACAAATGAAAAGAAAAGGGAATATCGCTAATTTCTTTAGCACAAAAAAGTCAGAAAACTGAAAATGAGGACGAGAGAGGAAATGGAAAAAGGAGAGGAGAGTACACTGGAGAGGCCAGGAGGGTCAGAACATGAGAAGGCCACAGAAGGAGATGAAGATATGGATAGAGAGGAAGAGGATGTGAGAAATTAAGAAGAGGCTTCAGACTCGAGGGCAGGAAGTGAGAAGGAGGCTGAGGCAGGGAGGCAGGAAGTGAGAAGGAGGCTGAGGCAGGAAGTGAGAAGGAGGCAGAGGGCAGGGAGGCAGTTACTGTTCCTGCTGGACCACATGGTATGTTTTTATTCCTCGTCCATTCCAGTAGCATAGCAAGGCATGTCACTCACATACAACGTAATGTAAAATAACATGTTAATTCCTACTTTATGTTGTATGCGTTATATAGGATTACTTGCGGAAAGATTTACAAATGCATCTTATTGTATTAGTGATTATGATCAAACCAAAGATATAAAACAAATGCTATGAGTACTGCTTGTATCTTACCTGCCGTTTTATATTTTTTATCGAGAAATTATTGCAATTCTTGTATTATTTTCATTTTGCTGAAACTTTTATGTTTTCAAATATGCACAGTCTTGTTTTGTTTGATCACTGGGCATTGACTATAACAACACAGAGTTCAAATGTATATTTGTGTTTGAATGTTTTGTGTAGTGGATCATCCATCCTCCCACGCCCCCCTGCCAAAACCTCTTGCCCCCCCTTTGCCCCCCCCATGTAACATTGTCTAGATCCGCCACTGGTCTCCCCTCATGTTTCCCTGACACTGCAGAGATACATGGTTTAATCACACGTATAGACATGCAATGAAGAAAGAAGCTGCAGTTAATTGAGAATTTGAAAGCTTATTTTACGATATGTAAAGATATGCAGCTTTTATCCTCAACAAGCAGAGACCGGCCTTTAACCAAAATAAATGAGTACAAAAAACTTAATTTCATACTTTGCTGCTTTCTTCATTAGACCTCCCACACACACTGCTGTTAATGTGTCTCTACTTTAAAGAGTCCTCTCCTGCTGTGTTCAGGTGTATATCAGTATGTAGTGTCTCTACTTTAAAGAGTCCTCTCCTGCTGATGTTCAGGTGTATATCAGTATGTAGTGTCTCTACTTTAAAGAGTCCTCTCCTGCTGATGTTCAGGTGTATATCAGCATGTAGTGTCTCTACTTTAAAGAGTCCTCTCCTGCTGATGTTCAGGTGTATATCAGTATGTAGTGTCTCTACTTTAAAGAGTCCTCTCCTGCTGATGTTCAGGTGTATATCAGCATGTAGTGTCTCTACTTTAAAGAGTCCTCTCCTGCTGATGTTCAGGTGTATATCAGTATGTAGTGTCTCTACTTTAAAGAGTCCTCTCCTGCTGATGTTCAGGTGTATATCAGTATGTAGTGTCTCTACTTTAAAGAGTCCTCTCCTGCTGATGTTCAGGTGTCTTTCAGTGTGTAGCGTCTCTACTTTAAAGAGTCCTCTCCTGCTGATGTTCAGGTGTCTTTCAGTATGTAGCGTCTCTACTTTAAAGAGTCCTCTCCTGCTGATGTTCAGGTGTCTTCAGTATGTAGTGTCTCTACTTTAAAGAGTCCTCTCCTGCTGATGTTCAGGTGTATATCAGTGTAGTGTCTCTACTTTAAAGAGTCCTCTCCTGCTGATGTTCAGGTGTATATCAGTATGTAGTGTCTCTACTTTAAAGAGTCTCTCCTGATGTTCAGGTGTATATCAGTATGTAGTGTCTCTACTTTAAAGAGTCCTCTCCTGCTGATGTTCAGGTGTATATCAGTATGTAGTGTCTCTACTTTAAAGAGTCCTCTCCTGCTGATGTTCAGGTGTATTCACTATGTAGTGTCTCTACTTTAAAGAGTCCTCTCCTGCTGATGTTCAGGTGTATATCAGTGTGTGTCTCTACTTTAAAGAGTCCTCTCCAGCTGATGTTCAGGTGTATATCAGTAGTAGTGTCTCTACTTTAAAGAGTCCTCTCCTGCTGATGTCAGGTGTATATCAGTATGTAGTGTCTCTACTTTAAAGAGTCCTCTCCTGCTGATGTTCAGGTGTATATCAGTATGTAGTGTCTCTACTTTAAAGAGTCCTCTCCTGCTGATGTCCAGGTGTATATCAGCATGTAGTGTCTCTACTTTAAAGAGTCCTCTCCTGCTGATGTTCAGGTGTATATCAGTGTGTGTCTCTACTTTAAAGAGTCCTCTCCTGCTGATGTTCAGGTGTATATCAGTATGTAGTGTCTCTACTTTAAAGAGTCCTCTCCTGCTGATGTTCAGGTGTATATCAGTATGTAGTGTCTCTACTTTAAAGAGTCTCTCCTGCTGATGTTCAGGTGTATATCAGTATGTAGTGTCTCTACTTTAAAGAGTCCTCTCCTACTGATGTTCAGGTGTATATAACACAGCTGTGTGTGTGTGTGTGTGTGTTGTGTGGTGTGTGTGGTGTGTGTGTTGTGGTGTGTGTGGTGTGTGTGTGTGGCTTTTGAGATTGACACAGGAGAGTTATTATACTGACTGACAGCCCACTGAGCTGTGAGCATGAACTCTTGTGGTTGAATATTGAAGCCGGAGTCATTATCTCCATTGTGAAGCCTCTGAAAATAGAAAGACAATTTCTGAATGCGAGTTTAAATTAAAAAAATCTGACGTCCAGGAGGCAGAGACTGACCCAGAGGACAGGCTCCTATTATACTGCAGGAGTGACATTAGAGCTGGAAAGATAGTTTGATTTAGATTGACAGAAAATGTCCAAGAAACTATTTTGAAATCTATTCAGTAATTTAGCACTTGTTTCCTCGTCTGGAAGTCGATGGTTTTCTGAAAGTTAGTTAGGTTGTTTAAGGTCTGTGGTTTACACAAGCTGAAGAGATTTATATTCTACCTCGTAAAATTATTCAGTAAATACCCCACTGGTGAATTTAAAAACAGTGGATGCTAACAAGTGTCTAAACGAGACGACTAAACCTCATCACGTCCAACATTAGCCTCCTTTAGCTTAGCGGTGGTGACGTGAAGTCATGTGACCGTGCTGTAGTTCCTTTATAGCCCAACATTAGCCTCCTTTAGCTTAGCGGTGGTGACGTGAAGTCATGTGACCGTGCTGTAGTTCCATAGCCCAACATTAGCCTCCTTTAGCTTAGCGGTGGAGACGTGAAGTCATGTGACCGTGCTGTAGTTCCTTTATAGCCCAACATTAGCCTCCTTTAGCTTAGCGGTGGTGACGTGAAGTCATGTGACCGTGCTGTAGTTCCTTTATAGCCCAACATTAGCCACCTTTAGCTTAGCGGTGGTGATGTGAAGTCATGTGACCGTGCTGTAGTTCCTTTATAGCCCAACATTAGCGCCTTTAGCTTAGCGGTGGTGACGTGAAGTCATGTGACCGTGCTGTTTGTTCCTTTATAGCCCAACATTAGCCTCCTTTAGCTTAGCGGTGGTGACGTGAAGTCATGTGACCGTGCTGTTTGTTCCTTTATAGCCTAATATTTACTTTTTACTTACTAAATGTCATTACATTTGCTGCAAAATCATTTGTCAAATTTTAAACTTTTAGCTGAACCCTAGCCCCGGTCTGACATGCGAGTGTGACGTAGGATTAATATCCCTTCAAAGTGACCTCCATGATTACTGCTATTATCCCCCATTATAATCTGAATAGCGCTCGCTGTGATCACCTGTCACTCACGGTTTGTCTTCAGGCTCATCTCCATTTCTTTTAAATATCATCAAGAGAGATAAATGTGCGCTATAGTGGATTGTCAACAAGGGGAGCCTCGCAGATGGCCAGTCCGCCCTTAAAAATGTCTATGCACACGTTACTATTGATAATAAAAAAATGGTATTTTTATTTTTAATTTTTTTATTTGTAATCATCTCGCGACCCCCACTTTGGGAACCCTGGATTAGACGACCACCGCAGAGTAAAACTCGTGTTTATTATCCAAGGCATTACATCTTACCTGTTCTTTCTGTGTGAATGTAGTAACCCTTCTTGACAGTTTCGACTTGATTAAAGCATTTGATGTTTCTTAACAAAATGTCACTACTTTCAAAATAGGATTGATAATAAATACCACTATTTTCTTCATAAAAAGTGCAAAAAGACAACAGAAGACAACAGCCCGGCTTTAAGAAATACATTATTTATATTTATTATTTACTCAAAGGTTTCTGGAGGACTTCGTATTAACGATGGTTACATTCAGATTGAAGCCCTTTGTTTTAGAATAATTAAATGACCTTTAAACATTAACAGACACAAATCTAACACCCATAAGACAAAACCAGAGAAACGGAGATAACAGGATGATCTTTTGTTCAGCTTTCACAACTTGGTTTGGATTTCCCGACGAATCTGCAGCTCTGAAGTCACACCTGAAACTAAAACACAGGTCCACGTAAAACGTTCTCTCTTAAAGACGACAGACAACTCCAATCAATGGACTTCAATTAAACCATTTTAACATGACAGACGGTTTGTTGGAAACGTACCGAAAAGGTTTTATGGGCTTATTTTAACAATGTGGTCACGTGACTCCTTCTGATGCTACTGCAGATCTGCTGTAAGCTAGCTAGCTAACGTAGCTAACCTGGTCAGTTCAGATATCCTGACAAACACTAAGAGTTATGAGACGACTAACTCAGAGACAGCTGTTCAGCTTCTTGCAGCTTTTAGTAAACGCTGCCATGTCTCCTCAAGTTGCTGAATGTTCTCTCAATGCTGCAGGTGTTGTCAAGTTGCTGACGCCTGACGATGTTTCTATATCTGCATCCGGTCTGAAGCTGCAGCGCGTGTGCACCGGAACAGCCATACAAACAAATAAAATCATGACATTTGATGCAAAACTGTCAGCATATGCTTTTAAATAGAGATGTCCTGCTTTTCTCAGTTTCATATCATAATAGTGAATGTCTTTGGGGGTTTCTGACTGACGAAAACAAGTCATTTAAGATAGTTTGTGATGAATTAGTGCCGTTGAAAAATACATTTTTTATTACAATTGTGGGGTTTTAATTCTGTACTTTTAAAAGTGTGAAATACATCGTAAAAAACAACTCTTTAAACAAAGTATTTCCCTGTTTGTTTCTCCCGCACTACCTGCACACAGATCACCTGTGATTTCTACGGGAGGAATCTACCTGGGGAATCAGGGTTTACAGTAACCAGGACCTCGTGACATTTCAAAGACAAATGACCCGGAGAAAGTAAGAAAGCTGCAGAGACGAGACGAACAGGACACGGGAGTTAATCTGTACACACGGGAGTTAATGGAAACAGCTCTGCAGTGTGACGGGTTATCCATTAAAAACTCATCCTGGCTCTCAAAGTCGATGTTACCGGTGTTTAGTGCACAGAAAGCACAGCTGGTTAGTGGATCATCAAATGACTGCAGCAACACATACATCTCTAGAAGTCTGCCGACAGACAGAGAATCCCTTTCTGCTCCGAGGCGGAGACATTGCTGTGCTCGTGTACACAAGCCTCTGGTGTGTCTCCTGGAGAAGGGCTCCTACACATGTCGTGCCGCCTGGGAGCTACTGGGAATGTGGGGTCATGGATTAACCTTCAAACTATTTGGTTACTTGGGATTTAAAGAAATACAACAACAGGATCCTGTTCGACCCATGAGACTGAACTCCTGGACGCCGTTTAGAAACTAGGAACTGAGACGAAAGGAGCACTTTCAAAATGTATATTTCTGGAGAGAACAGATTCAATCACAAAATTAATCTGATTTATTATTTATTTTAAATTCTAGTTTACATTTTTTAAAGTTTGTAATTAATCTTGTACAATAAAGTAAAAAAGAGCCTGATCTCAGAGCTGATGTCACATGACACCGGTCACTGTGCTGCAGGAGCAGGGGACGGCCATGTGTCGCGTCATGACGCACCAGCAGATCACGTGATCAGGAAACACAAGCAGGGCGAACACTTCCTGATTATCCAAGTGATTAAAAACAGGACGGCGGCGTATCAGGGTCAATGTAGGAACAACAACATATTACAATAATTATAATAAAGCAGAAATATTTGATATTATCTGAGATTTAAATGGTAAATTAATGGGACAAAAAAAACGTAAATGTAAATATTTTCGCCAAAAATAATTTATTATTTTTCACGTTTTGTAAAAAGAAAAATGTAAATAAGTAAAGAGCACCTCGAGATTAACGTCTTTATTTTACACGTTATAAAATAGCGTTTTGTCTGAGATTAAAAAGGTCAATTTATTGGCATTGAAGCAGTGAATTTAAGAGGAAAATACTGCATATATTTGAGTCAAAAACTTGATTTTTCTTGTTGAATTTTGAGATTTTCTGAGATAAAAAAAATGAAACTTGAATTTCCTCAAAGGGTTATCGGGTATTTCGAGAAATTACATTACTACAGTAAATTAGGGAGGAGTTTGACGGCGGGATTATTCAAAGGAAACATCTCAACAATTCAAGGGTTCACATTGTTTGTTTCTAGGATAAAAAGCTTTGATATTTCAGACATTTTAATGTTCGATTGAAGAGGAAAAAAACTCACAAATTGAAGCTAAAAACGAGAATAAAGTTGAATAGACCTACAGTGACTTTAATACGCCGTTGTCGCTCCGCACTGTCAAACATCAAATTAAATACACATGGTTTAATAACTCCTACTTATTTACCTTCCACTGATCAGGGCTGTTTTGAATTTCTTTAAAGGAAGATGCGTGTGCTTTAGTAAATGTCAAATAAATCACGAGGCTACAGTTTCAGTACCGACCGCTACAGCTGTAGTATATCCGTGCACAGAGGCCGCCGGCCAACAAACCACAACATGTATCCTTTCAAAGACTCTTCTGGTCCTCAAGACAAAAGCAGGAAGCAGGTTGTGAACAAAACAATCTACATTACAGGTTGTTAAATGTACATAAAATCAGGTCGTTACATTCATGAAAACAAGCCTCAAAATCAAAGCCTGGATTTAAATCATATTTTAATTTGAGAGTCGGTGATCGATGGATGTTTCAAGAGTCTTTGCCCGGCAGAAAACAAAACTTTCGAGGAAAAGTCAGAACGTAACTCTTCCCGTTGTCGATGTGTTTCAGAGTCCGGGTGTCATCGAGTCTCATTCGCAGAACACGTATTTCTTCCTGCAAGGCACTACGTGAGGGAAAAGGCAGAGATCGCTTTTAAAGGGGCGACCGCTGAGAGGAAACTCACCGGAAGTGTTAGAAGAGATGATTTGTCAGAAGCAACTACATTTAGGTCGACTAGAAAAAGCTTTGGGATTAGAGTAGGGTTTATTTTGTTACTGATAAAAATAGGTTCACAAAATAGCAGGAAAACACCACATTTATTTTGGAGAGACGAGGACCGAGAACCAAAACCGTTGAGCTGTTCCCTGCAGAAGGTTGAGTGGGACGTACAATTAAAACAAGATGGATTAACGTCAGAGGGAAGCGGAGGGATGCTTCATCGGCACCATGGTGACCAAGCAGAAGAGTCAGCTTTTCCCCAAACAATTCAACATGTCGAGCTCTCTTAGCGTGGATTTCTACAAATGTGTACGAGCCCCAGAAAAACACCAAACCTCTCTCAGGAGCAGAGGAGCTAGAGGTCAGGAAGCCCCAACAGAAGAAGCGTAGGGGCAAAACATTAGGAAAGGAATAATCCCTCATCTGATGGAAGACAATATTTCTCAGGACATTTAGGTCGACTAGAAAACGCTCGTTTCGCGTGATATCTACATTTTTGTTGTTAATAAAAAACGTAGAAAACAGCCCTGTTTGGTGAAGAGAGGAGATATCATCTGTGTTCATGGACGTACGGTTAAAAAGACAGTGGGAAGAATAAAGCCCCGCCCCCTGGATGAAGTTAATGCAAAAGGGCACCACTGCTTTCTGTAGTGACGAATCAAGAGTCATAAGTGGAAGAAATGAGAAGTCAGATCTTTCCCCCGCATAATTCCACATTTCATTAAATCGCTGTTCAAGTATTCATCCGTGCTGGAATCAGAGGGGAAAAGCAATAAATATTTTGGTTTGAATGGACGATCCTCAGAGGGACGTTTTATTTCCTCAGTCGCTGCTGTCGTCGTCGTCATCGTCGTCCGACATGTTGTTGAACTTTGACCCCAGCCGGCTGATGGAGTCCGCTCTCGGCGCCAGGCCTCCCGCCGTCAGCTGCCCGAAGCAGAACTCACACACTCGCACGGGTTTGGAGGACTGGCTGGGCAGCAGGAACTTCTTATCGGAGCACGGACCGCAAACCACGTAGCCGCATTTCCTGCAGTGATGGCGGCGACTCACGGGCGTGAATTTAACCTTCTGGCAGCGCATGAAGACCGTGGCCTCCGAGTCGGGAATCCAGACGGCCGCGTGCTCGCCCGTCGGCGCCTTCCCGCTCTTCTGCACAGCAGATCCACCACGCACTTCCCGATGTGGTTCATCACTCGGACTTCTCTGTGGCGGTGGCGGCGTACACGGCGAAGGACTTGGTGGGGGCGTTTTGATGATCCAGCCGCTTCCGCAGGTCTCCCTCGTCGGGCACCGGTTCGATGGTGACGCTCTCCAACGGGATGATGTGCTGCTGTTGTACTTCTTCTTCTGGATCACGATGTTGCCGTACACCAGGATGTCGTTGAAGAGGAAGAACTGACGCGCCTTGGGTTTCTTGCGGCAGAGTTTGGTGAGCACGCCCTCGCCGATCAGCACGCGGCAGGGATGACGAGCGGCTGGCCGGCCGTGCCGAAGCAGCCCTCGACCACCCCGATGCGTTTAGAGTTCGCCTCGCTGTTCGCTAGCCGGTCCACCATCTTCCCCTGCAGGGACACACAGAGCAAGGGGGGAGGGGAAATATATGTTAGATTTTGTCAAAATGAGGCAAAGAATGGCTGACAATTTGGAGAAGAAATCTAAAATACAGGGATGATGATTTCTGCAGTGGACCCTGAATCTCCCTGGACCAATGGGATTTTGGATTATTGCCGTAAATAATCTCTGTGTCACACTTCTATGCTACTACAGGTTAGGCTATAAAGGAACTACAGCACGGTCACATGACTTCACGTCACCACCGCTAAGCTAAAGGCGGCTAATGTTGGGCTATAAAGGAACTACATCACGGTCACATGACTTCACGTCTCCACCGCTAAGCTAAGGAGGCTAATGTTGGGCTATAAAGGAACTACAGCACGGTCACATGACTTCACGTCTCCACCGCTAAGCTAAAGGCGGCTAATGTTGGGCTATAAAGGAACTACAGCACGGTCACATGACTTCACGTCACCACCGCTAAGCTAAAGGTGGCTAATGTTGGGCTATAAAGGAACTACAGCACGGTCACATGACTTCACGTCTCCACCGCTAAGCTAAAGGAGGCTAATGTTGGGCTATAGAGGAACTACAGCACGGTCACATGGAAGAATTAAATTATAAGAGCTAACAGAAACACCAGGAACATTTTTCTTATCTCTGCTGTGACCCTGAACGCAGCACAGCTCATGGCAGCTTCACTTACAGCTGGAAGGCAGGGGTCAAAGGTCACGGCGGAGGGAAGAAATGTCCTGCCACACAGAGTAATGTTAATTCTCAGTGCTTTATATAACTCAGAACCAGTGGGGAACTCCTAAAACCAACGTGTAGAAATGCTCTGTTACAGTAAAGTCCTGTATTCAAAATGCTACTCAAGTAAAAGTACACAAGTATAATCAGCAAAATATATTTAAGTACCAACTCTGTGTAGGAGAGAAACTCTGGAGGGAACACAGGGATTTTCAGCCGTTGCAGACCATTTACATGCACTAAAACCTACAGAACAGGGAAAAGCTAAATAGGGCCTCTTTAAGTTCATCATGTGACATTAAGACATAAAATAACGAAGCATGAAAAGATGATGGGATCAAAGGACTTGCACCATGTCCAATTTAAAATATAAAAAACGTCTTACTTTAAAACTTGGCTTTTTGCCATAATGCATTTCAATGGGATGGATATTAAAGTCAACATGGACGGTCCACCGGTGATTACAGCCGGTCTGTGGTCTGCAGACCGTCAGGCTTCACGGAAGCAGAAGGAATGAGGTTTTTCCAGAGGACGGAGGTCACGAGGAGGACCGGTTCACGTTGCTAAGAATAGACCTTACGGGTTTTCCCAATCGCACAGTTTCTCTTTCCAACGGCTGTTCAGTAACGACTGAACACATACTTTAGCTCTTACAGGTCACTCGATGAAATACTAGAAAGTCATTTTTACACAATTGTAAAATAGAAAGCCCACATTAAGCCGACTTAATGTCCGACTGATCATTTTAAAACTTCGACGTTTCATTTGACAATTGTGTAAAATACATAATCCTCACACTTCAGAAGCCGTTATGAAAGGTGGCTTTGGAGCTTAATGAAGAAACTGCAAACAAGTGGATAGCCGGTAGTCTGTGCACTGATTCTGCCTCCGTTAGCATGTCGTAAGGACGTGCGGCACAGAGAGGGACAACGAGAGGCCTTTGTTTGTAGGCGTAGTTCTGGTGCTGCTCAGCAGGAGCTTGAAAGCCAGTGCCGTGAACTTGGGTTACAGAAACAGCAGAGAGCGCTATGACTTATGCATAAGGCGCCGCCGCTCTCTCGCTCAGTTTACAAGGACCCGTCGCAACCTGCTGCGCAGGACCAGATCAAGCATTCACACCGTAAAACACAAGGGAGAAACAGCTCTCAGAACGTTATGTGACGTCTCGGTGATGCAGCTAGCTCATGCGCGGCGTGCAGTCGGCCCTCGGGCGGAGGTGCAGCTAGCCATGGCTCTGTCAGTCGGCCCCGGCGGATGCAGCTAGCCATGGCCGCTGTCAGTCGGCCCCGGGCGGGTAGCATGCTGCTGTCAGTCGGCCCCGGGCGGATGCAGCTAGCCATGGCCGCTGTCAGTCGGCCCCCGGGTGGGTCATGCTGGTGTCCCCCGGGCGGATCTTGCAGTAGCCATGGCCGCTGTCAGTCGGCCCCCGGGTGGGTGCAGCTAGCCGTGGCTGCTGTCAGTCGGCCCCGGGTGGATGCAGCTAGCCGTGGCTGCTGTCAGTCGGCCCCGGGGGTGCAGCTAGCCATGGCTGCTGTCAGTCGGCCCCAGGTGGGTGCAGCTAGCCGTGGCTGTCAGTCGGCCCCGGGTGGATGCAGCTAGCCATGGCTGCTGTCAGTCGGCCCCGGTGTGGATGCAGCTAGCCATGGCTGCTGTCAGTCGGCCCCAGGTGGATGCAGCTAGCCGTGGCTGCTGTCAGTCGGCCCCGGGTGGATGCAGCTAGCCATGGCTGCTGTCAGTCGGCCCCAGGTGGATGCAGCTAGCCGTGGCTGCTGTCAGTCGGCCCCGGGTGGATGCAGCTAGCCGTGGCTGCTGTCAGTCGGCCCCGGGTGGATGCAGCTAGCCATGGCCGCTGTCAGTCGGCCCCGGCGGATGCAGCTAGCCATGGCCGCTGTCAGTCGGCCCCGGAAGGATGCAGCTAGCCATGGCCGCTGTCAGTCGGCCCCGGTGGATGCAGCTAGCCATGGCTGCGGTCAGTCGGCCCCGGCGGATGCAGCTAGCCATGGCCCTGTCAGTCGGCCCCGGGGGATGCAGCTAGCCTGGCTGCTGTCAGTCGGCCCCGGGTGGATGCAGCTAGCCATGGCCGCTGTCAGTCGGCCCCGGAAGGATGCAGCTAGCCATGGCTGCGTCAGTCGGCCCCAGGTGGGTGCAGCTAGCCATGGCTGCTGTCAGTCGGCCCGGGGGGGTGCAGCTAGCCATGGCGCTGTCAGTCGGCCCCGGGGGGTGCAGCTAGCCATGGCTGCTGTCAGTCGGCCCCGGGTGGGCAGCTAGCCATGGGCTGTCAGTCGGCCCCGGGAAGGATGCAGCTAGCCAGTGGCGCTGTCAGTCGGCCCCGGAAGGATGCAGCTAGCCATGGCCGCTGTCAGTCGGCCCCGGGAGGATGCAGCTAGCATGGCCGCTGTCAGTCGGCCCCCGGGTGGATGCAGCTAGCCGTGGCCGCTGTCAGTCGGCACCGGTGGATGCAGCTAGCCGGGCTGCTGTCAGTCGGCCCCGGGTGGATGCAGCTAGCCGTGGCTGCTGTCAGTCGGCCCCCGGGGTGGATGCAGCTAGCCGTGGCTGCTGTCAGTCGGCCCCGGGGGGGTGCAGCTAGCCGTAGCTGCTGTTAGGCGTCATGTGTGCGAAAAAGACCTCACACTCCTGCTGGAACCAACCAGAGGAACACCGTCGTGGCTTCCTTCCTTGTCTTTCTAGACGCCTTAAACAGACCGTTCCAACTCGTTTCTTTCCTTTAAGTTACTCGCAGTTTGAAGTGTTGCTCGGCCTCCGATGGTTTAGAAGATGTTGCTCAAATAACATGACAAACTTTTGCACATGCAACAAAGAAAATGGGCCTTTACAATATTCAAAAGAAATAGGCAAAACTCAAATAAAACAAACAACTTAGGTATTCTTTCTTTCTCGATAACTTCATAACTTAAAGGGTACTTGTACGATATGTATGTACGAGTACGGTTAAAACTGTTCCTCGACGGCGTCTCAACAGGTTGCCCATCACTGTGGCGTTAGCACAGGCGCCGTGGGAATTGTAGTCCTTTATAGTGCGTTGACTACAGACGTCACCATTAGGTGGCCTTTCTTATCAAATCAAAATACTGGCTCTAACGAACACTATTGCGTTCAAACCGGAGGCGTCGGGGGAACTGAACCCAGACCAAACCAGGTGGAGAACTAAAGGTGACCGTTCAATCAGGAAAGGTGGTTTTGTGTTCACAGAGAAAAGCCGTCTTTGAGATATTACAAAAAATATGTAGAGCGATTTGTGAACCAGCCGCTAAAAAGGGAAAGAGGACGTTGGGCTTTTCACTGTTGCAGAAGAAAGGGAAGCGACGATGAGTCAGAAGCCGAAGGGAGAGAGTGACGATGACGAGAAAAGAACGTTTCAAACAACAAGGACATGCATTTATCCTGCGGGGCGACGCGAGGGCAGAGGAAACCGTCGTGAAATGTTCCTGTGTTGCTGCAAGTAGAAAGATTCCTGCAGAGGATTCAAGGCATTAGCACGACTCTCAAGTGTAGGACATTACAAATAATATATTCCAGACTCAAAACTATACTTTAAAGAGTCCTCTCCTGCTGATGTGCAGGTGTATATCAGTATGTAGTGTCTCTACTTTAAGAGTCCTCTCCTGCTGATGTTCAGGTGTATATCAGTATGTAGTGTCTCTACTTTAAAGAGTCCTCTCCTGCTGATGTTCAGGTGTATATCAGTATGTAGTGTCTCTACTTTAAAGAGTCCTCTCCTGCTGATGTTCAGGTGTATATCAGTATGTAGTGTCTCTACTTTAAAGAGTCCTCTCCTGCTGATGTTCAGGTGTATATCAGTATGTAGTGTCTCTACTTTAAAGAGTCCTCTCCTGCTGATGTTCAGGTGTATATCAGTATGTAGTGTCTCTACTTTAAAGAGTCCTCTCCTGCTGATGTCAGGTATCAGTATGTAGTGTCTACTTAGTCCTCTCCTGCTGTTCAGGTGTATATCAGTAGTAGTGTCTCTACTTTAAAGAGTCCTCTCCTGCTGGTGTTCAGGTGTATATCAGTATGTAGTGTCTCTACTTTAAAGAGTCCTCTCCTGCTGATGTTCAGGTGTATATCAGTATGTAGCTGTCTCTACTTTAAAGAGTCCTCTCCTGCTGATGTTCAAGTGTATATCAGTATGTAGTGTCTCTACTTTAAGAGTCCTCTCCTGCTGGATGTTCAGGTGTATATCAGTATGTAGCTGTCTCTACTTTAAAGAGTCCTCTCCTGCTGATGTTCAGGTGTATATCAGTATGTAGTGTCTCTACTTTAAAGAGTCCTCTCCTGCTGATGTTCAGGTGTATATCAGTATGTAGCGTCTCTACTTTAAAGAGTCCTCTCCTGCTGATGTTCAGGTGTATATCAGTATGTAGCGTCTCTACTTTAAAGAGTCCTCTCCCGCTGATGGGGGGTGAGAATCCCCCTTTAAATATATTTTTCAGTGATAATGTGACTATTTTCCCAAAAACTCGTATCGTGAATCATATTGAAGTATCAGTAAAAACAATAAATGACTTTCTAAACCCTGCAGCTGATAAGAATGAATCTTCTGGGAGGCATTGCCTGCTTCCACACAGACTCTCCTGTGGGATGCAGGAAAAGGGGAAAACGGTCGTGTCAGCTCATCACCATCACGTCCGTCAGGGGAACTAAAGGCTTTCAAACAGAGATCTGGGTAATTACAGAGCCGCCCTCAACGACAGGCCGTGTCTCTCTCATTCTAAAATATCAGGGTTTCAAATTACGATCACACGGGTGCGAACACGCCTAAAACTCTTCCAGCTTCAAAAACTATGAAAATATGAAAACACAAAGGTTCCACATGAAGAAAACATCTCCAGCAACTTGACATCACCTGCAGCGTTTAGAGGACATTCAGCAACTTGAGGAGACATGCAGCGTCTACTGAAAGCTGCAGAAACCACACGCTGAAGACGCTTCAACACAACGGAGACCAGGGGACACTAAAGAGTGAGGCACACAAGCTGGAGACCAGGGGACACTAAAGAGTGACGCACACAGGCTGAGACCAGGGGACACTAAAGAGTGACGCACACAGCTGGAGACCAGGGGACACTAAAGAGTGACGCACACAGCTGGAGACCAGGGGACACTAAAGAGTGACGCACCACAGCTGGGAGACCAGGGGACACTAAAGAGTGCGCGCACAGCTGGGAGACCAGGGACACTAAAGAGTGACGCGCACAGCTGGAGACCAGGGGACACTAAAGAGTGACGCACACAGCTGGGAGACCAGGGGACACTAAAGAGTGACGCACACAGCTGGGAGACCAGGGGACACTAAAGAGTGACGCACACAGCTGGGAGACCAGGGGACACTAAAGAGTGACGCACACAGCTGGGAGACCAGGGGACACTAAAGAGTGACGCACACAGCTGGAGACCAGGGGACACTAAAAAGTGACGCACACAGCTGGAGACCAGGGGACACTAAAGAGTGACGCACACAGCTGGAGACCAGGGGACACTAAAAAGTGACGCACACAGCTGGGAGACCAGGGAACACTAAAGAGTGACGCACACAGCTGGGAGACCAGGGGCACACTAAAGAGTGACGCACACAGCTGGGACTGACCTAGGGGAGCACACTGAAACCAGTGGACACTATGCACACAGCTGGGAGACCAGGGGACACTAAAGAGTGACGCACACAGCTGGGAGACCAGGGCACACTAAAGAGTGACGCACACAGCTGGGAGACCAGGGCACACTAAAGAGTGACGCACACAGCTGGGAGACCAGGGACACTAAAGAGTGACGCACACAGCTGGTAGACCAGGGGACACTAAAGAGTGACGCACACAGCTGGGAGACCAGGGGACACTAAAGAGTGACGCACCACGGCTGGAGACCAGGGACACTAAAGAGTGACGCACACAGCTGGGAGACCAGGGGACACTAAAGAGTGACGCACACAGCTGGAGACCAGGGGACACTAAAGAGTGACGCACACAGTTGGGAGACCAGGGGACACTAAAGAGTGATGCACACAGCTGGGAGACCAGGGGACACTAAAGAGTGACGCACACAGTTGGGAGACCAGGGGACACTAAAGAGTGATGCACACAGCTGGGAGACCCAGGGGACACTAAAGAGTGACGCACACAGTTGGGAGACAAGGGGACACTAAAGAGTGACGCACACAGTTGGGAGACCAGGGGACACTAAAGAGTGACGCACACAGCTGGGAGACCAGGGGACACTAAAGAGTAACGCACACAGCTGGGAGACCAGGCGACACTAAAGAGTGACGCACACAGCTGGAGACCAAGGGACACTAAAGAGAGACGCACACAGCTGGGAGACCAGGCGACACTAAAGAGTGACGCACACAGCTGGAGACCAGGGGACACTAAAGAGTGACGCACACAGCTGGGAGACAGGCGACACTAAAGAGTGACGCACACAGCTGGGAGACCAGGGGACACCAAAGAGTGACGCACACAGCTGGGAGACCAGGGGACACTAAAGAGTGACGCACACAGCTGGGAGACCAGGGGACACTAAAGAGTGACACACACAGCTGGGAGACCAGGGGACACTAAAAAGTGACGCACACAGCTGGAGACCAGGGGACACTAAAGAGTGACGCACACAGCTGGGAGACCAGGGCACACTAAAGAGTGACGCACACAGCTGGGAGACCAGGGGACACTAAAGAGTGACGCACACGGCTGGAGACCAGGGGACACTAAAGAGTGACGCACACAGCTGGGAGACCAGGGGACACTAAAGAGTGACGCACACGGCTGGAGACCAGGGGACACTAAAGAGTGACGCACACGGCTGGGAGACCAGGGGACACTAAAGAGTGACGCACACAGCTGGAGACCAGGGGACACTAAAGAGTGACGCACACAGTTGGGAGACCAGGGGACACTAAGAGTGATGCACACAGCTGGGAGACCAGGGGACACTAAAGAGTGACGTAACAGTTGGGAGACCAGGGACACTAAAGAGTGATGCACACAGCTGGGAGACCAGGGGACACTAAAGAGTGACGCACACAGTTGGGAGACAGGGGACACTAAGAGTGACGCCACAGCTGGAGACCAGGGGACACTAAAGAGTAACGCACACAGCTGGGAGACCAGGCGACACTAAAGAGTGACGCACACAGCTGGAGACCAGGGGACACTAAAGAGAGACGCAACACAGCTGGGAGACCAGGCGACACTAAAGAGTGACGCACACAGCTGGAGACCAGGGGACACTAAAGAGTGACGCACACAGCTGGGAGACAGGCGACACTAAAGAGTGACGCACACAGCTGGAGACCAGGGACACTAAAGAGTGACGCACACAGCTGGAGACCAGGCGACACTAAAGAGTGACGCACACAGCTGGGAGACCAGGGGACACTAAAGAGTGACGCACACAGCTGGGAGACCAGGGGACACTAAAGAGTGACGCACACAGAACTGGGAGACCAGGGGACACTAAAGAGTGACGCACACAGCTGGAGACCAGGGGACACTAAAGAGTGACGCACACAGCTGGAGACCAGGGGACACTAAAGAGTGACGCACACAGCTGGAGACCAGGGGACACTAAAGAGTGACGCACACAACTGGGAGACCAGGGGACACTAAAGAGTGACGCACACAGCTGGGAGACCAGGGGACACTAAAAAGTGACGCACACAGCTGGAGACCAGGGGACACTAAAGAGTGACGCACACAGCTGGGAGACCAGGGGACACTAAAGAGTGACGCACACAGCTGGAGACCAGGGGACACTAAAGAGGACAGCTGGACAGGACTAAGACGCGCACAGCTGGGAGACCAGGGGACACTAAAGAGTGACGCGCACAGCTGGGAGACCAGGGGACACTAAAGAGTGACGCACACTGCGAACTGATTGCGTGCATCACTGAACAAAACCAAAGCGCTCGGGACTAAGGCGAGACGAGTCGTGACAACAAAGACGTGGAAAGTAGGTAAAACCTTTCAAACGTGAGAATGTGATCCCAGCCGTCACAGCTCAGCCCGCGCTGCTCTCTCTCGGTCACGTTGTCATTATGGAAAGGTTTAGTTTTGAGCATCACTGACGGAGTTTGTGGAAAAGAAGATGGATATGTGCTGAGCCTATCGGATGAGCTCGTCTCCGTCTCAGCAGGAAGGATTCCATCCGTCACTTGAACAAGTTCAGGCATTACGGGGTTACTGATCAGTGAAGTGCAAGTTCAGACGAGCCATAAGAATGACGATCATCACCTCGAACAGCAGCGGTAACCATGGAGATCATATCAAACAGGGGTGTCAAACTCGAGACCCTCATTTCATGTGGCCCCGCAAGAGCGCGCAAAGAACATTATATACAAAACAAAAGGTGTAATTGTTGAATATTTGCCCGAGACTTCTGCAGACGAGGTTATTTATGACGTTATTACCGGAACTGATGATAATCCGATGCAGACTGATGTAATATAATACATTATTTCATATATATTTTATTGTTTGTTTTTAAATGGCTCAATCTCCGGCCTCCTACAGGTGTACCCCCCCTCGAGCAGCGTTTCCGCCAGGGGGGCGTCAGGGGGACGCCCTTATTCAGCTCGGGACGCCCTGAACGCGAGGCGAGGGCGTCCAAAAAATATTAATAATTCCAGAGAGTTTTTATCGCTTGGAACGGGAGGGGGGGTTTAGTGGAGAGGGGGGGGGGGTTTAGTGGAGCGGGGGGGGTTTTAGTGGAGCGGGGGGTGGAGCGGGGGGGGGTTTTAGTGGAGCGGGGGGGGGGGGGGGTTTAGTGGAGCACGCGCGTGGGCTGCGAGCACCAGAGCCTCACGGCGGCGAAACTGAGGCTCCGTGGTAAACTGTGGTAACATGGAGAGCCGTGTGTACCCCCTAGATCTAGTCGAATAAATGTAATTTTTTTTGGTGGAAGAAGCGTGTATCATTTTGTTACCCTGCCCCTCAAAGAACCGGAATCGAAAAGTAGAATCGGAATCAGAATCGTGGAAATTCAAACGATACCCAACCCGATCCATTACCGAGTCAATTCCTGCATTTGTGGGAAAAAGGGACTCAAGTAAAAGTACAAAAGTATTGCCGTCAAAATGTTATTAAAGAACAAAAAGTACTTCTTCTGCACAATGGCTCATTTCAGTAACAGGAAGTACACGAAGTATAGTATTAATAGTATAAGTATGCAGAAAAGCTTTTGTCTCACTTAGTTCGTTAATGTGGAGCCAATTCGTAACATATTTGATTAATACGTAGTAAATGGGTTTTTACTAATGCTGTCAAAATTATCGCGTTAACGGCGGGTAATTAATTTTTTGAGTTAATTGCGCTAAAATATTTAACGCATTTAACGCATGTGCAGAATGGCCTGCCCCATACGTGCCACCAGTGGCAGCGCCAGGGTATGGCTGGGGTAGGCTACACCCATACCAAGACATGGCTTAGCCCCACCATGAGACATGATGTTAAAGTAAGCAAAATAAAGTCCGCCAACTCGCGGAGTAAATTGCACAGACAGCAGTTAGTCAGATTGATTTCAGCAGCCACTCGTCTGGAAATACCGAAGACTAGAAACGGTTTTGAAAACTTTTGTCACGTAGTGATCATCTTCTCAATAGAACATCTTTGATCATGTCTTCTGGCCAATCAGAATCACGATAACGACGTGGTGTTTTTGCAGGAAGTCCCGATACAACATTACGCGTTGATAGAAATCAACACGTACTGAATTAAGACCCCACGGTTTGATGATTGAGAGGTGTGTGGGCTGTCTTTCATTTTGACACGCAGAACAACGTTATAATAAACATACTGTGTGTTAAATGGATGTATCCGCCTTCTTTCATTTATCTTTCCATTCCCAACAATATACATAAAGAAATGGCATATTTTGGACATAGTTCGAATGGAGATTAATCTGATTAATTAATTTTTAAACTGCGATTAATCTGATTAAAAATTGGAATCGTTTGACAGCCCTAGTTCTTACACCTTTTTCAAAGTCAAATTCAAGCACTTTTCAAGCGTCTTTCAGCTGTTATAAATTACATATTTATACTCAAATGATTAGTTCCCTACCTCACAATAAATCAGATGTTCTTGATGCTATAAACAACCAAGGGCTGCTGACCTCTGGGTGAGCGCTGCTGACCTCTGGGTGAGGGCTGCTGACCTCTGGGTGAGGGCTGCTGACCTCTGGGTGAGGGCTGCTGACCTCTGGGTGAGCGCTGCTGACCTCTGGGTGAGCGCTGCTTCCTGCCTTCACTGGACTAACGACGGCTAACCCCAAACTCTACTGCCTTTTCCTTGCGTCACTCGCCCCCTCCCACCCCCTACCTACCCCCTCCCAGCCCCTGCCTCCCCCCTCCTGCGCATATCAAATACGAACCGCCACTACTATCATGTGTGATTACGAGGTCTGTACGCAAGATGATTACGTTACATTCCACTGTCAATGTGCGCACTAAACAAACATTGTGACTCACTGCTGGCTCCGGGCTCTGATTGTATCGAAATGTTCATCCTGGACCTTCCATCTAGCTCTGACCTGAGCCCTGATGCCAATCTCTGTCACAAGGATCTGAGGTTCCCTGACTTCTGCTCTCGTAAAGCTTTAGGTTTTCTACATGTAAATGCTAGAAGCTTAACAGCCGGTCTCACACACACACACACGCACGAGCTTCCCCCAGACCAGTAATACAAAACGAAAATGTGTCTTCGGGTCAATGCGACTGATTTCGATAGAGCAAGTCTCATTTGGTTTAGGCACGAAACATACAGCAGAAATGCATTGCTTTCAAAATCGCTCTGAATCAATAGATTATATTTCGTGACTATAACACGAAATGCCGTGAGAGCTTCGTCCTCTGAACACCACACGATGGAGACTGTAACGCACATAGGGACGCTCCTCTGAAATGATGTCCCCGGCAATTATTATTATCCCTCAATCGAGTTCGCTGTTCAGCTCGCTAACGTTAGCTTAAACACACGTAACATGCAACGTTAGCCTAACCTAAAATGCTCTACTGCGGCGTACCTTTCATGTGGCTCGTCAGCGCGGACTCTCCCATCGTTATGTTGCACACTTTGCAGGAGGCTACTCATGGGCGTCTTAGCCATGGCTTGCATGTGTCTTCTGCTAGCCAACGCTCGTTGAAACGGCAACCTCCTGGCACAGTCACCTATCTCTCATCAGAATGCCCAGGTCACACGTAGCGCGGGAAGGTCGGAGCGGAGATGTTTTATGTAGAAGCGAAGCAACTAAGCGCGCTCCGACTTCTTTCTTTTCTTTTAATCTAAAAAGCGAAGTAAAGCATTTACAATTTCAAGCACTTTATCCCAGATTCAAGCACTTTCCAAACCTTGAAAACACCTCATAACATTTCAAGCATTTAAGGGTTTCCAGCACCCGTAGGAACCCAGAGTACTGCATCACATCATGTAATTATAGCAGCTGTTCTCATAACATGTAGACATGGAGGTGAAAGGAGAACATTGGATATGAAATGTACTGGAAGTATAATTGACGGGGTTTTGAAGTAGTAAAGTACAATTTTGTCAAAATAATATTCAAGTATTGTACTTTGTTACTTTACACCACTGGTCCACGTTTCCTTTTTAGATCATTAAAAGAAGAAGATGTACTTACAGTGGGGCAAAAAAGCATTTAGTCAGCCACCAATTGTGCAAGTTCTCCCACTTAAAAAGATGAGGCCTGTAATGTTCATCCTAGGTACACTTCAACTCTGAGAGACAGAATGGGGGAAAGAATCCAGGAAATCACATTGTAGGATTTTTAATGAATTAATTGGTAAATTCCTCGGTAAATAAGTATTTGGTCACCTACAAACAAACAAGATTTCTGGCTCTCACAGACCTGTAACTTCTTCTTTAAGAGCCTCCTCTGTCCTCCACTCGTTAACTGTATTAATGGCACCTGTTTGAACTCAGTATAAAAGACACCTGTCCACAACCTCAAACAGTCACACTCCAAACTCCACTATGGCCAAGACCAAAGAGCTGTCAAAGGACACCAGAAACAAAATGGTAGACCTGCACCAGGCTGGAAGACTGAATCTGCAATAGGTAAGCAGCTTGGTGTGAAGAAATCAACTGTGGGAGCAATTATTAGAAAATGGAAGACATACAAGACCACTGATAATCTCCCTCGATCTGGGGCTCCACGCAAGACCTCCCCCCGTGGGGTCAAAATGATCACAAGAACGGTGAGCAAAGATCCCAGAACCACACGGGGGGACCGAGTCCATGACCCGCAGAGAGCTGGGACCAAAGTCACAAAGGCTACCATCAGGAACACACTACGCCGCCAGGGACTCAAATCCTGCAGTGCCAGACGTGTCCCCCTGCTTAAGCCAGTACATGTCCAGACCCGTCTGAAGTCTGCTAGAGAGCATTTAGATGATCCAGAAGAGGATTGGAAGAATGTCATATGGGCAGATGAAACCAAAATAGAACTTCTTGGTAAAAACTCAACTAGACGTGTTTGGAGGAGAAAGAATGCTGAGTTGCATCCAAAGAACACCTGCTGTGAAACATGGGGCTGGGACCATCAGGCTGTGGGGCTTTCTGCAGAGGGACCAGGACGACTGATCCGTGGAAAGGAAAGAATGAATGGGGCCATGTATCGTGTATCGTGTATCACCATGTATCGTGAGATTTTGAGTGACAACCTCCTTCCATCAGCAAGGGCATTGAAGATGAAACGTGGCTGGGTCTTTCAGCATGACAATGATCCCAAACACACCGCCCGGGCAACGAAGGAGTGGCTTCGTAAGAAGCATTTCAAGGTCCTGGAGTGGCCTAGCCAGTCTCCAGATCTCAACCCCATAGAAAATCTTTGGAGGGAGTTGAAAGTCCGTGTTGCCCAGCGACAGCCCCAAAACATCACTGCTCTCGAGGAGATCTGGAGGAATGGGTCAACGTACCAGCAACAGTGAAAACCTTGTGAAGACTTACAGAAAACGTTTGACCTCTGTCATTGCCAACAAAGGGTAAATAACAAAGGATTGAGATGAACTTTTGTTATTGACCAAATACTTATTTTCCACCATCATTTGCAAATAAATTCTTTAAAAATCAGACAATGTGATTTTCTGGATTTTTTTTTCTCATTCCGTTTCTCATAGTTGAGGTATACATAGGATGAACATTACAGGCCTCTCTTATCTTTTAAGTGGGAGAATTTGCACAATTGGTGGCTGACTAAATACTTTTTTGCCCCACTGTATATAGAAAGTGAAAAAAGCACCTTCAAGTATTTTAACCTCAAGGACATTCTGAATAAAAGCACCTGTGTGACGTCTCGATTCAGACTTGACTTCTGCTCTTTAAGGTCCCTACTGTTTCTCATCAATATATCCCAGGTCTCAGATATATCCAGAGCCTGTCTCTGATTGGCTGAAACAACAAACAGGTTGTTGCAGCATTACCCATAATCCCCTCTGTTTCAGCCCTGTTTCCAAAGTGCTGATTCTCTGTCTGTTACTTTAGATGATAATAAGGAGCCCCTCCCCACGCCCCTCTGACAGACATTTGGTTACAAAGAACTCAATGGAGCTCTAGAGGAGATGCAGGTGATAAGGGGGGGGGGTTACCTTGTTGCTGATTGGCTAATGGTTACACGAGACAAAACATCATGATGACATCATAAAGTGGCCAAAATCTGATCAGCTCATTTTCAGACAGGTTTTTATAGAAATGGATCAAAAAGAGAGAAATCTTTGTTCCTGAAACTTCAGAGTCTCTTTCCACAGAGGGGACACATGTTGATGTAGAAGAGACATGGAGAAGAGGGGACACATGCTGATGTAGAAGAGACACGAAGAAGAGGGGACACATGTTGATGTAGAAGAGACATGGAGAAGAGGGACACATGCTGATGGAGAAGAGACATGAGGAAGAGGGGACACGTGTTGATGTAGAAGAGACACGAAGAAGAGGGGACACATGCTGATGGAGAAGAGACATGGAGAAGAGGGGACACGTGTTGATGTAGAAGAGACACGGAGAAGAGGGGACACATGCTGATGTAGAAGAGACATGAAGAAGAGGGGACACATGTTGATGTAGAAGAGACATGGAGAAGAGGGGACACATGTTGATGAAGAAGAGACATGGAGAAGAGGGGACACATGTTGATGTAGAAGAGACATGGAGAAGAGGGGACACATGTTGATGAAGAAGAGACATGAAGAAGAGGGGACACTTGTTGATGTAGAAGAGACATGGAGAAGAGGGGACACATGCTGATGGAGAAGAGACACGAGGAAGAGGGGACACGTGTTGATGTAGAAGAGACACGAAGAAGAGGGGACACATGCTGATGGAGAAGAGACATGGAGAAGAGGGGACACATGCTGATGGTGATGGAGAAGAGACATGAGGAAGAGGGGACACATGTTGATGTAGAAGAGACGTGAAGAAGAGGGGACACGTGTTGATGTAGAAGAGACATGGAGAAGAGGAGACACATGTTGATGTAGAAGAGACATGAAGAAGAGGGGACACATGTTGATGTAGAAGAGACGTGAAGAAGAGGGGACACGTGTTGATGTAGAAGAGACATGAAGAAGAGGGGACACGTGTTGATGTAGAAGAGACATGAAGAAGAGGGGACACATGTTGATGTAGAAGAGACATGGAGAAGAGGGGACACGTGTTGATGTAGAAGAGACATGGAGAAGAGGGGACACATGTTGATGTAGAAGAGACGTGAAGAAGAGGGGACACGTGTTGATGTAGAAGAGACATGGAGAAGAGGGGACACATGTTGATGTAGAAGAGACGTGAAGAAGAGGGGACACGTGTTGATGTAGAAGAGACATGGAGAAGAGGGGACACATGTTGATGTAGAAGAGACATGAAGAAGAGGGGACACATGTTGATGTAGAAGAGACATGGAGAAGAGGGGACACATGTTGATGGAGAAGAGACATGAGGAAGAGGGGACACGTGTTGATGTAGAAGAGACACGAAGAAGAGGGGACACATGTTGATGTAGAAGAGACATGAAGAAGAGGGGACACATGTTGATGTAGAAGAGACATGAAGAAGAGGGGACACATGTTGATGTCGAAGAGACATGAAGAAGAGGGGGACACATGCTGATGTGGAAGAGACATGAAGAAGAGCGAACACACAGCTCAAACTGAGGTGTTGATGTTCTAGCTTTCAGGACTCTCGGATCTATATTTCAAAATTCAGCAAATGTTTATTAAAGATAAAGGTAAAATAGACGGTTGCTCTGACAACAAAGAGACCTCACTTTGGGCTCAATTCATGCTTTCTGATTATTTTATGAACCAAACCGGGTTCGGGCTCATATCTGGAATATCAGCCCGTTCAGTTTCTCCTGCTCTTCACATCCTCCGGTCATTATTTGAGCCACTCAAACCTCAGAGTTTAGTGTTTTTATTAATTCAGCTAATGGCAAGAATATTGCTAAATTAACCGACCGGCTGTAAGCAGAGCGTCCAACAAATGAAGCTCAGCGCAAGTTCAACCAGGAAGGCCGTCTTTACTCATTCATTTCCTATGTCCATGTCACTGCTCTCTCTCCTCTCAATAAGTGATCGGGGGCGTCACTCCCCAGCTTAACCAATCACTTCGCTCTATTCTCACAAACCTATCATAGCGCTCCGATAAACCTTTTAAATCTGCTCTCCCCCTCTGACAGCTGTCATTTCAGGTGACTCGCTAAGCCCCTCCCCTTCAGACCGACCCCAACTATCCATTCACCACCACCAGGGTCAAGCTAAGCCCCTCCCCTTCAAACCGACCCCAACCATCCATTCACCACCACCAGGGTCAAGCTAAGCCCCTCCCCTTCAAACCGACCCCAACTATCCATTCACCACCACCAGGGTCAAGCTAAGCCCCTCCCCTTCAAACCGACCCCAACCATCCATTCACCACCACCAGGGTCAAGCTAAGCCCCTCCCCTTCAGACCGACCCAACTATCCATTCACCATCACCAGGGTCAAGCTAAGCCCCTCCCCTTCAGACCGACCCAACTATCCATTCACCACCACCAGTGTCAAGCTAAGCCCCTCCCCTTCAGACCGACCCCAACCATCCATTCACCACCACCAGGGTCAAGCTAAGCCCCTCCCCTTCAGACCGACCCCAACTATCCATTCACCACCACCAGGGTCAAGCTAAGCCCCTCCCCTTCAGACCGACCCCCAACTATCCATTCACCACCACCAGGGTCAAGCTAAGCCCCTCCCCTTCAGACCGACCCCAACTATCCATTCACCACCACCAGGGTCAAGCTAAGCCCCTCCCCTTCAGACCGACCCAAACTATCCATTCACCACCACCAGGGTCAAGCTAAGCCCCTCCCCTTCAGACCGAACCCAACCATCCATTCACCACCACCAGGGTCTAGACCCCGGGGGGTTTCATCGGATCGGTTCTGGTTTCAGACAGAGGGTGAAAAGAGGGGCTGGCAGTATAAGAAAAAACAGCCAAAAATACATTTAAAAAAAACCCATTGACTTCCAGACCAGGGGACAGGGAGTGATTACAATGCTGCATAATTTCCAGGTTGTCGGACTCATTGCTGCACCCCCCTCTGTACCTCCACTACAACAACACGATGGTATCATTCTGAAGGTTCGTTTCCTCGTCCTCCGAGCTCACCTTCGTGCCACACAGAGACGCTCGACAGAAAAGGAGAAGTGAAACTGAAACAAGTCGTTAAAGAAGTGTTGAGTAATAGTGAGTGTGGCCAGATATGAGAATGAGAAGTGTAGGTGTTGAAAATAGACGGCCACTTTACTACACTGTCCTTTAGATCTGTCACTTTGCCGCCCTTACAGTACAGTGTGCTAAATACATGTAAACATCAAGATTATAGTCAAGTAGTTCAACTGCATGGTGATGATACGTTAACAGCTGCATGACATGTCCCAGGTGCACTAAAGAACTTGTTTTTAACAATAACAACATGCTGTTTACTGTAAAAGGTACTTTGTATGCCTTTCCCATTCAAATCAAAGAGCGTTAGATTTCCTAACACTTCCCCAGCTGCAGCTCGGGTTCATCCAATCAGACGCTCCCTCCTGGGACGTGTCTCCATGCTTCAGAGTTCAAAAAGCTCTTTATTTATCTCGTACTGCCTGTGCTGCAGAACCTCTTTTCACCCTCTGTCTGAAACCAGAGCCCAGTCTGCTCTGATTGGCTAGCTGGCCGGCTCTGTTTAAAAACAACAGAATTGAACAAAGTGCTGCACATCAACAACTGTATAAAAACATAGCATAAATACTAGGGCCGGGACTTTAACGCGTTAATTAAGATTAATTAATTACACAAAAATTAACGCGTTAAAAAAATTAACGCATTTTAATCGCACTTATTTTTGCACAGCGGAACGTTTCTCACTGGATGAGTTTCAGGCGTACCGATTATACTGGAGCACCAACTAACGTTCATGACTTCAGCATGGGACTTCAAACAACAACAAACCACGGTGAACAATAGTCAAACATGAAGGAACAAGCTGATGAGACCGCTTTGGTCGGCCCCGTGGATGGGACATTTTGTTTTAAAAAACGGACGGATGGAAGCGTCGACAAGAGCACCGCATATCACCGCAGCACATCAAGCCTAAAGCATCACCTAAATGCAAAGCATGTAGCAGTTAGCATGTAGCAGCTAGCATGTAGCAGCTAGCATGTAGCAGCTAGCATGTAGCAGCTAGCATGGAGCAGCTAGCATGTAGCAGCTAGCATGTAGCAGCTAGCATGTAGCAGCTAGCATGTAGCAGCTAGCGTGGCCGTTAGCCCGACTCCGAGTGCAGGGAACCACACCCTGACCCAACCCACACTCAACCAGACGACTGGTTTCAGGGCCAGGATGAGTCAGTCCACGTCTGAGAGAATAACCAGCTCCCTGGCTCCCTCCCTCCACCTGGAGTCACATCCATGTGGAAACTGCTTCTCCCTGTTCTCAGGTCAGATATGTATATTTGATTAAAAATGCGATTCATTTCGATTAATTAATTACAAAGCCTCTAATTAATTAGATTAATTTTTTTAATCGAGTCCCGGCTCTAATAAATACATGAAGAACAGACGGGACACGAAACAAATGTGAAACACGAGACGATGAAACCAGATCAGAAGCCAGACTGAGAAACTCTCCAACATGATGCACAATACAAACCTGGAGGGGCAAGTCTGACCTGGAGGGGCAAGTCTGACCTGGAGGGGCACGTCTGACCTGGAGGGGCACGTCTGACCTGGAGGGGCAAGTCTAATCTGGAGGGGCACGTCTGACCTGGAGGGGCACGTCTGACCTGGAGGGGCACGTCTGACCTGGAGGGGCACGTCTGACCTGGAGGGGCACGTCTGACCTGGAGGGGCACGTCTGACCTGGAGGGGCACGTCTGACCTGGAGGGGCACGTCTGACCTGGAGGGGCAAGCCTAACCTGGAGGGGCAAGTCTGACCTGGAGGGGCAAGTCTGACCTGGAGGGGCACGTCTGACCTGGAGGGGCACGTCTGACCTGGAGGGGCACGTCTGACCTGGAGGGGCAAGTCTGACCTGGAGGGGCAACGTCTGACCTGGAGGGGCAAGTCTGACCTGGAGGGGCAAGTCTGACCTGGAGGGGCTAGTCTGACCTGGAGGGGCTCTGCCTCCTCGCTGCTTTAACCTCGATGTAGGGACGCCAGAAGGAGTCAGCCGACCTCAGAGACCGTGAGGTAGTTCTGCTAGATTATGGTAAAAATCATAATCTCGATTATTTGGGTCAATAATTGTAATTGCGATTATTAAATGCAATTATTCATTGACTTTGAAAACATCCATTTCTTGGAGAGAGAAAATGTGAACAGTGTGTTTTTAACAGTTATTACTCTGAGCTTTGAGTATAACTGAAAAACCAAAACAATTAAACATCTTTTTATTTCGATTTAGTCGTTGCAAGCCAAAATCTTAATTGCGATTCAAATAAGATTAATTGAGCAGGCGTGGGGAACCTTTTTCCTCTCAAGCGCCGTTTACATTTCTACAACATCCTCCGAGGGCCGTACAAACGATTGACCTCGGCTTAAAAATACTAAAATCACAGCCCATTCATTCGGTCTTTCTTTCATGCCGTGCAAAGAAACCTCTCAATCCATGACACGTGCACGGTGTGGCGTGACCACCCACACAGAAAGATATGGACACAAGATGTGCAAATGTATTTAGTTTCCTATCCATGTGGACATGATTTAAGTGGGGGGGGGGGGGGGACCTCACCTCCTCTAGGGGGGTCCGGGGGCATGCTCCCCGGGAAGATTTTTTATAAATGTTGAAGTTAAAGCATCAATCTGGTGCACTTAGAGCAACATGAGGAGATCTATGGGAACCTCTCAACACCAGATGAAACAGAACTGGAAACAGATTTACTTTTTCTTTATGGATATTTTACAAATCACTCCCCTTTCAAACTGTATTCTTGTTTATTAATAACCACTTTTTTTACTGTCACATAGTATTTTATACCCGTTTACTTTATTCTCTTATAACTATAATGATCAGAGAAAGATGTGCCTTCACCTCACTGGTTGGAGAACAAGCTTCTTATATTCGTTAGCATAGCGAGCTAACCAGATGCTAACAACATGATCAGTGTGACGGATGAGCAGCCACCGGGCTCTCGGCTGGAGACACGGCCGCGCAGGAACGGCTCCTCGTGGGTAGGGATGCCAGAAACTGACCATGATCAAATTAGAAAATCGGACAGCCCTGGCGCATATTAATCGATTATTCGCCGCCCCCATGTGCGTGCATCGTGCATCTTCACTGTTGCGCTCTGCGCTCTGCCCTCTGCCCTCTGCCCTCTGCGCTCTGCGCTCTGCGCTCTGCGCTCTGCCCTCTGCCCTCTGCCCTCTGCCCTCTGCCCTCTGCGCTCTGCGCTCTGCCCTCTGCGCTCTGCGCTCTGCCCTCTGCCCTCTGCCCTCTGCGCTCTGCGCTCTGCCCTCTGCCCTCTGCCCTCTGCCCTCTGCACTCTGCCCTCTGCGCTCTGCGCTCTGCCCTCTGCGCTCTGCCCTCTGCCCTCTGCCCTCTGCGCTCTGCGCTCTGCCCTCTGCCCTCTGCGCTCTGCGCTCTGCCCTCTGCCCTCTGCCCTCTGCCCTCTGCCCTCTGCGCTCTGCCCTCTGCCCTCTGCGCTCTGCGCTCTGCCCTCTGCCCTCTGCACTCTGCACTCTGCACTCTGCACTCTGCACTCTGCACTCTGCCCTCTGCGCTCTGCACGCCGGCTTCCTCCATGTTTACAGTAAAACAAACAATATATATACAATCAATAATGAACAGATCAGCAGAAATTCTCCTGGCACGCTTTTTTTATATATTTGAAAGCGCTGCTCGTGACGCGCTGCCTGCTCGTGACGCGCTGCCTGCTCGTGACGCGCTGCCTGCTCGTGACGCGCTGCCTGCTCGTCTCCCTGTGATCCTCCGTCTGCTTCTAATCTGCATCCATTTATACACACGGACATATTGGATTATGTGCCGGATTACACGGCAGCACACAGAGAGGAGGCGATCACCTGGCAGCGGCCTCGCCCTCTGAGCGCCGGCTCGACTCGTTTTACACACACACACACACACACACACACACACACACACACACACACACACACACACACACACACACACACACACACACACACACACACACACACACACACACACACACACACACACACACACACACACACACACACACACACACACACACACACACACACACACACACACACACACACACACACACACACACACACACACACACACACACACACACACACACACACACACACACACACACACACACACACACACACACACAGTTTCCTGGCGTCACTTTAACGTTTCAGGACAGTAAACAAACATGTCGTCGGTGGTATGGGACTATTTCAAAGTGTCAGAGTTAGATAGTTCGCTTGCTATTTGTATTAACACAAGCAGAAGTTCCACGAGGAGGGAAGAAGGAGAATATAAAACCAGTTAACTGGGAATATAAAACCAGTTAACTGGGAATATAAACCAGTTAACTGCGAATATAAAACCAGTTCACTGGGAATATAAACCAGTTCACTGGGAATATAAACCAGTTAACTGGGAATATAAAACCAGTTAACTGGGAATATAAAACCAGTTCACTGGGAATATAAAACCAGTTAACTGAGAATATAAAACCAGTTAACTGGGAATATAAACTGGTTTTATATTCTCAGTTAACTGGGAATATAAAACCAGTTAACTGAGAATATAAACCAGTTCACTGGGAATATAAACCAGTTAAAACCAGTTAACTGGGAATATAAACCAGTTCACTGGGAATATAAACCATATAAAACCAGTTAACTGGGAATATAAAACCAGTTAACTGAGAATATAAACCAGTTAACTGGGAATATAAAACCAGTTAACTGGGAATATAAAACCAGTTAACTGAGAATATAAACCAGTTAACTGGGAATATAAAACCAGTTAACTGGGAATATAAACCAGTTAAAACCAGTTAACTGGGAATATAAAACCAGTTAACTGAGAATATAAAACCAGTTAACTGGGAATATAAAACCAGTTAACTGGGAATATATAAACCAGTTAACTGGGAATATAAACCAGTTAAAACCAGTTAACTGGGAATATAAACCAGTTAACTGGGAATATAAAACCAGTTAACTGAGAATATAAACCAGTTAACTGGGAATATAAACCAGTCAACTGGGAATATAAAACCAGTTAACTGGGAATATAAAACCAGTTAACTGGGAATATATAAACCAGTTAACTGGGAATATAAACCAGTTAAAACCAGTTAACTGGGAATATAAACCAGTTAACTGGGAATATAAAACCAGTTAACTGGGAATATAAACCAGTTAACTGGGAATATAAAACCAGTTAACTGAGAATATAAAACCAGTTAACTGGGAATATATAAACCAGTTAACTGGGAATATAAACCAGTTAACTGGGAATATAAACCAGTTAAAACCAGTTAACTGGGAATATAAACCAGTTAACTGGGAATATAAACCAGTTAAAACCAGTTAACTGGGAATATAAACCAGTTAACTGGGAATATAAACCAGTTAAAACCAGTTAACTGGGAATATAAAACCAGTTAACTGAGAATATAAAACCAGTTAACTGGGAATATATAAACCAGTTAACTGGGAATATATAAACCAGTTAACTGGGAATATAAACCAGTTAAAACCAGTTAACTGGGAATATAAACCAGTTAACTGAGAATATAAACCAGTCAACTGGGAATATAAAACCAGTTAACTGGGAATATAAACCAGTTAACTGGGAATATAAAACCAGTTAACTGAGAATATAAACCAGTTAAAACCAGTTAACTGGGAATATAAACCAGTTAACTGAGAATATAAACCAGTCAACTGGGAATATAAAACCAGTTAACTGGAATATAAAACCAGTTAACTGGGAATATATAAACCAGTTAACTGGGAATATAAACCAGTTAAAACCAGTTAACTGGGAATATAAACCAGTTAACTGGGAATATAAACCAGTTAAAACCAGTTAACTGGGAATATAAACCAGTTAACTGGGAATATAAAACCAGTTAACTGGGAATATAAACCAGTTAAAACCAGTTAACTGGGAATATAAAACCAGTTAACTGAGAATATAAACTGGTTTTATATTCTCAGTTAACTGGGAATATAAAACCAGTTAACTGAGAATATAAAACCAGTTAACTGGGAATATAAAACCAGTTAACTGGGAATATAAAACCAGTTAACTGAGAATATAAAACCAGTTAACTGGGAATATAAAACCAGTTAACTGAGAATATAAAACCAGTTAACTGGGAATATAAACCAGTTAACTGGGAATATAAAACCAGTTAACTGAGAATATAAAACCAGTCAACTGGGAATATAAACTGGTTTTATATTCTCAGTTAACTGGGAATATAAACCAGTTAACTGGGAATATAAAACCAGTCAACTGGGAATATAAACTGGTTTTATATTCTCAGTTAACTGGGAATATAAACCAGTTAACTGGGAATATAAACCCAGACTCAAGAAAAGTCAAACTTCTCTTTTTGTGGTGGACAGAAGTTTCCCAGCGAGGCAGGATCTCACATTCACTTCCACAGGACGCGTTAAAGTGTACACTGAGGTACAAGTACACACTTTAACAAGTAGTGTCTCTTAGGGATGGGAATTTGAAAGCAAATGGATATTCAAATATTCAACCCCAAAAAAACTGGTTAACCGAAATGTAAATATCCTATAAAAATATATACATTTGGGAAAAAGTTTAACAAAAAAAAAAAGTTCAGATAAATTTAGAAACCAAGTCGAAAGTTTCAAATGTCTTGAACTGGTGATCCCAGTTTGAACAGTGGACAGCTGTAGGCTACAGAATCCATCAAAGGCGAGTGAAGTCTAACCGGGCGCGAGAGAGACCGGCAGCTCTCCCGCTGTGAGGGCCGTGAGCGCACCTGCAGACCCGACACTCAGCTATGGCTCTGTCGCACTCATTGCATTATTTCAACTTACCTTCCAACATTTTTTTTAAATATTCATAAATCATATTCGATGAATCGTTCCCATCCCTAGTTTCTATGAACCACGATGACTTGATGCCACTGAGACAACACAAAAGGGGGCGGAGCAATACAAGCGTCTTCTTTTATGTTCACACTTTACTATCAATAAAGTTTCCTTAAGGCTTTGTTTAGTAATCACTGAAGGTGGAAGAAGTACTCAGATATTGTACTAGAGTAAAAGTAGAAGTACTCAGATATTGTACTAGAGTAAAAGTAGAAGTACTCATATCTTGTACTTGAGTAAAAGTAGAAGTACTCAGATATTGTACTAGAGTAAAAGTAGAAGTACTCATATCTTGTACTTGAGTAAAAGTAGAAGTACTCAGGTCTTGTACTTGAGTAAAAGTAGAAGTACTCAGGTCTTGTACTTGAGTAAAAGTAGAAGTACTCAGATCTTGTACTTGAGTAAAAGTAGAAGTACTCAGGTCTTGTACTTGAGTAAAAGTAGAAGTACTCAGGTCTTGTACTTGAGTAAAAGTAGAAGTACTCAGATCTTGTACTTGAGTAAAAGTAGAAGTACTCGGGTCTTGTACTTGAGTAAAAGTAGAAGTACTCAGACCTTGTTCTTGAGTAAAAGTAGAAGTACTCAGACCTTGTTCTTGAGTAAAAGTAGAAGTACTCAGATATTGTACTTGAGTAAAAGTAGAAGTATTCAGATCTTGTACTTGAGTAAAAGTAGAAGTACTCAGATCTTGTACTTGAGTAAAAGTAGAAGTACTCAGATCTTGTACTTGAGTAAAAGTAGAAGTACTCAGATCTTGTACTTAGTAAAAGTAGAAGTACCAGAGTGTAGGAATACTCTGTTACAGTAAAAGTCCTGCATTCAAAATGTTCCTCAAGTGAAAGTAGAAAGTATTCTCATCTAAATATAGTGAAAGACAGTGAAAGTAGTCGTTGTGCAGATTGGTCCATTTCAGAATAATATATATATGATATGTTTTATAATGATTGATCATGAAAGTGTTCTCAAAGCTGGTGGAGGTGCAGCTAGTCTGAAGTACTTTGTAGACTGCAGGGTAGCTGGTGAAGGTGCAGCTAGTCTGAAGTACTTTGTAGACTGCAGGGTAGCTGGTGAAGGTGCAGCTAGTCTGAAGTACTTTGTAGACTGCAGGGTAGCTGGTGGATTTACTCCAGGTGGAACTAAAGTCTGATTCAACACTAGATTATATTTCACATCATTCATCCACATCTGTGAAGTAACTAAAGGTATTCCTACACTTTGGTACTTCTACACACGTACAGGATCTGCGTACTTCTACTTTTACACAAGTACAGGATCTGAGTACTTTTTTCTGATTGGCAGCTTAGACGAACTAGCTCAGAAGTTAGCATCCCGAAGCTAATCTGTTGCTACTTGCGTTGTTTTGCCGAAGATAACTCCACTTTGCTCGCTTGTTTTTGACACAAACAAATCCATCCGTCCTCCATCTGAATATTAACGTTTATATTTGACAGCGAAAAGTCAAAGAAGAGGAGCTTATCACTGGTGCTAACCGTTAGCATATTAGCACACATGGGGAAAAGTAGCACAGCTTTTTTTTCTAAAGCCAACTTTTAATTCAGAAACACTACATACCCGAAGGCTCCTCTCGGTGACTTTGACAGGGACTTGTAGCTTAGTTGTATTCCAGATAACGCCAGTAAAGCAGAGTCTCCTTCCCCCCCTCAGAGACCACTGAGTCCGCAGACAGCGACCGCAACTAGAAACTCCCACCGCCGCTGCGCCGAAAACACAACAACAATATGCAGCGGAGTCCCGCGATGCGTTCAGGGCACACTGAAAAGTCAGGACAAATGACAATAATAATAAAATAATAATAATGCATTTGGTTTATACAGTGGTATAGATAGATAGATAGATAGATAGATAGATAGATAGATAGATAGATAGATAGATAGATCTAAGTGTGTTCAGTCATTATAATACAATACTTAAAAATACTTATTATAATTAAAAAGTGGAAAAGAGAATGGACAATTACAAGTAAGTACATTTACTCAAGTACTGAACAACTGGAGGTACTTGTACTTTACTTAAGTTTGATCAGCAGGCAGGATTACACATTTACTTCCACAAGGACAACTGACATGTTAAAGGTCCCACGATATGGCCATTTCTACTGATCATAACTCCATTGTTGAGGTCTACTAGAATAGATTTACATTATTCAATTTTCCAAACTCATATTGGTTTCTCATACAGCATCTCTGTATAGTGTGTGTGTGTGTGTGTGTGTGTGTGTGTGTGTGTGTGTGTGTGTGTGTGTGTGTGTGTGTGTGTGTGTGTGTGTGTGTGTGTGTGTGTGTGTGTGTGTGTGTGTGTGTGTGTGTGTGAGGAAGGCCGCGTACGACCCAGGGAAAAAAATAGAAAAGAGAAATCCCCAATGAGGCGTTCAGGGGCAGCACAGACAGGTATTTCCTGTGTTAGAGTTGTACTCGCTACAGGGTGCACTTTGAGGGTGTGTGGCTCTGCAGACCGTCTACATGCAGAAAAACCTTCATAACACAAGGGGACGGGTGAGAACCAGAAAAGCATGACATGGGACCTTTAAAGGTTACCTGCTCAGGTGTGCGGTCTTCACATACACACTTCAATAAAACTACTTGTTATTAATCATGCATCAAGCTGACATTGTTTCACCCTCCGTCTGAAACCAGAGCCCAGTCTGCTCTGATTGGTTAGCTGGCTGGCTCTGTTGTGATTGTTCAACTACTTTTAGATGTCCTGCCCCTTAGCCTATCACGTGCAATGTGTTATAGATAGAAGCGTGAGTGTTACATAGTGATGTCACCATACTCAGGGTGCTGGAGCTAAACCTGAAGAAGTAAGATATGGTTGAACAGGAAGTGGAGAAAGGGGCGGGGCTACATTGGATGCATACTGTATTTAAAGCCAGTGGAGGTGTGTAAAGTAACTTGGTACGATTGCTCAAGTCCTGAAATTTGAGTATTTCTATTTTATTCTACTTTGTACTTCTACTTCATTCAGAGGTACATTGCGTACTTTTACTCCACTACTTTGTAATAAGTCTTATTTTTGTATGATATAAGTCTTGAAATGCCTGATGTCTTCACTGTTTAATGTATTACTCACAGGAGGGAATGTGTACAAAGGGATTAGCATCTTTGACCCGCCCATCTGACGCAATCAAACGAGTTTCAACAAGTGACATGGAACCAGTGAAGCCTTTTATTCCCACGCTCAGTGAAGGCATCATGAGGAGGTGATCTGAGAACAGGACCGGACATGCTGCAGCAGACAGGGTAACATAACACGGTCTATTAAAGAAGACCTATATTATATCTCTCCTGCTGATGTTCAGGTGTATATCAGTATGTAGTGTCTCTACTTTAAAGAGTCCTCTCCTGCTGATGTTCAGGTGTATATCAGTATGTAGTGTCTCTACTTTAAAGAGTCCTCTCCTGCTGAAGTTCAGGTGTATATCAGTATGTAGTGTCTCTACTTTAAAGAGTCCTCTCCTGCTGATGTTCAGGTGTATATCAGTATGTAGTGTCTCTACTTTAAAGAGTCCTCTCCTGCTGATGTTCAGGTGTATATCAGTGTGTAGTGTCTCTACTTTAAAGAGTCCTCTCCTGCTGATGTTCTGGTGTATATCAGTATGTAGTGTCTCTACTTTAAAGAGTCCTCTCCTGCTGATGTTCAGGTGTATATCAGTTTGTAGTGTCTCTACTTTAAAGAGTCCTCTCCTGCTGAAGTTCAGGTGTATATCAGTGTGTAGTGTCTCTACTTTAAAGAGTCCTCTCCTGCTGATGTCCAGGTGTATATCAGTATGTAGTGTCTCTACTTTAAAGAGTCCTCTCCTGCTGATGTTCAGGTGTATATCAGTATGTAGTGTCTCTACTTTAAAGAGTCCTCTCCTGCTGATGTTCAGGTGTATATCAGTATGTAGTGTCTCTACTTTAAAGAGTTCTCTCCTGCTGATGTTCAGGTGTATATCAGTATGTAGTGTCTCTACTTTAAAGAGTCCTCTCCTGCTGATGTTCAGGTGTATATCAGTGTGTAGTGTCTCTACTTTAAAGAGTCCTCTCCTGCTGATGTTCAGGTGTATATCAGTGTGTAGTGTCTCTACTTTAAAGAGTCCTCTCCTGCTGATGTTCAGGTGTATATCAGTATGTAGTGTCTCTACTTTAAAGAGTCCTCTACTGCTGATGTTCAGGTGTATATCAGTATGTAGTTGTCTCTACTTTAAAGAGTCCTCTCCTGCTGATGTTCAGGTGTATATCAGTATGTAGTGTCTCTACTTTAAAGAGTCCTCTCCTGCTGATGTTCAGGTGTATATCAGTATGTAGTGTCTCTACTTTAAAGAGTCCTCTACTGCTGATGTTCAGGTGTATATCAGTGTGTAGTGTCTCTACTTTAAAGAGTCCTCTCCTGCTGATGTTCAGGTGTATATCAGTGTGTAGTGTCTCTACTTTAAAGAGTCCTCTCCCGCTGATGTTCAGGTGTATATCAGTGTGTAGTGTCTCTACTTTAAAGAGTCCTCTCCTGCTGATGTTCAGGTGTATATCAGTATGTAGTGTCTCTACTTTAAAGAGTCCTCTCCTGCTGATGTTCAGGTGTATATCAGTATGTAGTGTCTCTACTTTAAAGAGTCCTCTCCTGCTGATGTTCAGGTGTATATCAGTGTGTAGTGTCTCTACTTTAAAGAGTCCTCTCCTGCTGATGTTCAGGTGTATATCAGTATGTAGTGTCTCTACTTTAAAGAGTCCTCTCCCGCTGATGTTCAGGTGTATATCAGTGTGTAGTGTCTCTACTTTAAAGAGTCCTCTCCCGCTGATGTTCAGGTGTATATCAGTGTGTAGTGTCTCTACTTTAAAGAGTCCTCTACTGCTGATGTTCAGGTGTATATCAGTGTGTAGTGTCTCTACTTTAAAGAGTCCTCTCCTGCTGATGTTCAGGTGTATATCAGTATGTAGTGTCTCTACTTTAAAGAGTCCTCTCCTGCTGATGTTCAGGTGTATATCAGTATGTAGTGTCTCTACTTTAAAGAGTCCTCTCCTGCTGAAGTTCAGGTGTATATCAGTATGTAGTGTCTCCAAGCTTTAATGTTCAAAAAGCTCTTTATGTTTCTCATGCTGTCTGTGCTGCAGCACCTCTTTTCACCCTCTGTCTGAAACCAGAGCCCAGTCTTCTCTGATTGGTTAGCTGGCCGGCTCTGTTGTTATTGGTCAACCTCTTAGAGATGTCCCGCCCCTTAGCCTATCACGTACAATGTGTTGCAGCGCTAGCCAATAGAAGCGCGAGGGCGAGAGGGAGAGAAACTCCCTCTGGAGGAAACAGGGATTTCAGCCTTTGCAGACCATTGACATGCACTGAAACCTACAGTATAAAACACACTACAGGAAATAGATGCATGTTTATTTTTGACAGATTATATCCTAGATGATATTCTCATTGCCTCCTGCCATAAAATGATTGAGCATCACTTTGTAGGAGAGTTGAAAATGTATTCCAGTGAATTGTTTCTCATTAAATGAAAGAGCTGCTTCGAGAGAGCAAGAAGAATGACTCAACGCTGAGTGTGGTCCTGGCGCTCTGGAGAGTGGAGGCTGTAACAGAAAGGTCGCCGGTTCAACATCCGGGCGCCCACGGAAAACCTGACGACTGTCTCCTCTTCTAAATGCAAATCGAGCTCTCGGTGACCATGGAAATACAGCAGCAGCATGTTGAACTGATGACCCCAGAGAAAGGAAATGCTTTAACTTTGTAAAGCTTCACTACGATGTCTCATGTCTGGTCATCTAATTCCCACAATGCATTATTCACGAGCTGCCAGCATGCAATGTTGACGCAGCTGATTTAGAGAGCTACAGGTGGTGTGAAGCGTGTCAAGCTGCTGAGATGGCTTTCCCTTAGTTACAAAAAGGTCCGATGAAAAAACTAGGAATTAAATAAGATGGCTAGAGTCACCAAAAATGTATCCTTAGGTGCTTTTATTGACAGAAAACACAAAGTAACAAGGATTTCACGGGAAGAAAACAAAAACCTCATCTACATACAGGTCGAGGACATATAACCGGTACCTCTCTGCTCTCCCGCCACAGTCAGACTCCCCAAAACACTTGTGGCCAGGGTTTTTATACATGTTAAGCCCCTCCCCATAGGACAATAATAATAATAATAATAATACATTTATTTTGGGAGGCGCCTTTCATAACACCCAAGGACACCTTACAGCAGGGGTGTCAAACTCAAGGCCCGGGGGCCAAATCCGGCCCGCGACTTCATTTCATGCGGCCCCTCAAGAGATTGCAAAGAATATTATACGGTTCCATGCCGATTTACAGAAGCACGTTGCCCATAAACTACATATCCCACAATGCATCTCAAATTTGACTTTTTTCGCAGAATTTGACTTATTTTCTTCAAAATATTAATTTTTTCTTAGAATTTGCCTTTTTCTCATAATCAGATTTTTTTTAAATCATTTTGTAACATTCTCACTGAAGAGACCTGCAATGATTTGCCCTAGACTTCTGCTTTCAGACGTAGTTAATTATGAAGTTATTACCCTATCCGATGATAATCCAATGCAGAGGCAATGATGTAATATAATACATTATTTTATATATATTAAATATTTATATATATATTTTGATGTATAGTCTTAAAGTTACAACCGGCCCTTTGAGTGCAACCATAATGCTGATGTGGCCCGCGAAGAAATTGAGTTTGACACCCCTGCCTTACAGGGTTGCAGATTTACAATTTACATTTACAATTTTACCTTACAAATTAAAACAGTGGATTTAGTGAAGTGTCAGCCGGCGTAAGACAAGACAAACAACAGGAAATGGACTACAAAAGGACACAGGGTACAGATTATAAAGAAAATGCCAGTTTGAACAATCCACTATTTATACCCCTAACCAATGTCATTCTAATCTACACACACATCCACAATGCAAGACAAATTACCCAAACACAACAAATCAAAATAGATCAACATATTATATCTTTCTGACCACAGAAGCCCCAAACAATAACATGTTTACACTCGCAAGAAAAGTGCCACCCGCGCCCATGCACTACATGGTACGCTCCACTTGAGCGCAGGTGTTCCCACTGATTGATCCTCTACTGAAGGCTGCTTCTTTCTGTGGCTCTGCTTGGCCTTCACGACCTTGAAGGAGAGGGTAAGCAGGTTACTTGTATATGACTTCCAATAAATCTGTTTTGGGTGACTTTTCAAATGCAATCTGTTACAATGGCTAGTTACAATATGAAAACAGTAACTTAATCTCGGTGTCAGAGAACGCAGTAATAGTGAATATTAACAATCCTTTATTTGCATGAGTGCGTCATCCAGGGGCGGTTCTAGGGGGGGGCCAGGGGGTGCCGTCATCCAGGGGCGGTTCTAGGGGGGCCAGGGGGTGCCGTCATCCAGGGGCGGTTCTAGGGGGGGGCCAGGGGGTGCCGTCATCCAGGGGCGGTTCTAGGGGGGGGCCAGGGGGTGCCGTCATCCAGGGGCGGTTCTAGGGGGGGCCAGGGGGTGCCGTCATCCAGGGGCGGTTCTAGGGGGGGGCCAGGGGGTGCCGTCATTCATCATCTCTCTCCTTTAAAACCGGATCATTGAACTCCAACAGACCAAACCGCTTTATTAAAGGTCGTCTCATGCTCCTCGCTCGGTGAGACAGCGGCAGATATCTCATTTGCTTTCAATTCAAAATCACATCCTCTTTTAATAATCAGCAGAACCGCACTTTAACGACACCCTGTGTTCCTCGCCTTCAAAGGGATCGAACATTCTTGGGGCGGTGGTGGCAAAGTCGATAGGGACTTGGCTTGGCAACTGGAAGGTCACCAGTTCAAGTCCCGGCAAGACCAAGTGCTACCGAGGTGTCCCTAAGCAAGGCACCGTTCCCCACACTGCTCCCCGGGCGCCGTTCAAAATGGCAGCACACTGCTCCTAACACTAGGATGGGTCAAATGCAGAGAAGCAATTTCCCCACGAGGGATTAATAAAAGTCCATCTTAACATATCTTTGTGTGAAGAGGCAGCGCTCAGTCCGTTTACTCAGAGTCCCGCTGTGAGCCCTGAAATGTTGAGGACCGCAAAGTGTTTCGTTAGAAATGAACAGCAGGGTCTCCAGCTGTCGGGCCGGATGCTAACCTGCATGTCGGGCAATTTGCACGATTAGCACAAGTTGTGTCATCAATGCAGACAATAGCTACACAAAGGTTTGGACAATTTCGGTGAGGTTTTTGAGGATGTTAAATCAATGTTTACTTTTTCAGGATAAAAAAAGACAGTTTTAACTTTAGCTATTGTACCGGATTACATTGGAAAAGAAACCCTCCCTCTGCTGCTCCGAGGCATAGACATCATTGGGGACACTGGGGACATGTCCACCACTTAGGATCTTTTGTTAAACATGTTCTGAAGACAGCGTGCTCACAGCGTACACTCTGGAGGACTGTTCACACTTCCTGGGTGTATTTCCGGTGCAGTGTTGACCTAGCTTTTCCATCCTCAAGTCCGCACTATTGTGTTTGATTCTAGATTCAAGGCTTTACTATCAGCTCAGCAGCTTCAGTGCCGGCAAGGCAATGAACAACTGAGTCTCAGGCTCCTCCAACTCAGCAGCAGGAATATATATATATATATATATATATATATATATATATATATATATATATATATATATATATATATAGGACAAATAAAACAGATAGATGTGCAAGATGTGCAAGTTAATACAAATAAAATATAAATAGTGCAAAAAGAGTCTATATAAAAGTAAATGGAATATAATAGATAAATAATTTGCACGATGCAAACAGATGAATGTCATGGATGTTCTTTACAGAGTTCAGGTGTTTAGCCGTCCTATGGCCTGATGAAACTGCCCGTGTTTTTATATTTTTGTGTATTGTTTGCAGGGAGCGCTTAATGCAGTATAAAATAAGATTAGATGAGATAAGATTAGATAAGATGAGATAAGATAAGATAAGATAAGATAAGATGAGATAAGATGAGATAAGATGTACTTCATTGGTCCCAATTCGGGGACATGTCTGCGTTGCAGCATCAAAAGACAAGACATAAGAGAAATGAAAAGACTAGAAATAAACATCCAAATTAAATTAATATAGCATTAAGAAGTAAGAGTGAAAAATATACATGCGGAAATACAAATGTACATTATCAAAATATAAAGCAGGATATTATATATTGGTTAATAGGTTCTTATTTATTGTTTGTAGTGTTTTAGTTTTTGAGGAAAGGTCACGCGAAGCTCCGACAACTCACACACCGTTTTTCTGGCAAAAACAATTCAAGGATATTTGAGCGTCTTCTTGTGATCTTAAATACATTTAATTACAACAGTGGATGCAGTGGAGGGGCTACAGTCATTGTAATGGGAACACCTTCACTTCATCACTCTCAGCGACACGACACATGTCATCCCCTGACTGACGCACATCTATCAAATCAACCACGGACACGCACAGACTCACAAACAGGGAACAGGACTCGTGAGGGGGGCGGGGGGGGGGGGCATACACGCCACAAAGCTCTCCTGGCTAAAAAGGGGAATATATTTTACTTTATTTTCGAGAATACAGTCGAAATGTAAGGAGTAAAATCGTCGTTTCTGCATTATTTCAAAAAGTGGAACTCTTGAAGATAAAGTGAACGCCTCCGGGCGTGAAAACAGAAAGACGTGCTTTTCAGCGTCTCAAGGAGAGACATGCGGAAAGTGATGAAGGTTTCCTGCAGCAGCCTCTGAGGGAGGGGGGGGGGGCGGCGTGGGCGAGGACACGGGGTGTGAGGAGCGTTTTCTCCGCGGATCCTGCACACAGGGATCTTTCCTCGTGAAGGGGAACACGGGGGGCTTATCACGGGGGTTCGGCTGCACGTGCGGAGGTCGGTGTGGATATACAAGGGGGTGAAAACGCAAAGTAAGTGAAGCCAAACTGTTGATATACTTCTGAACGTGGAGCTCAGGAAAACTGAATAGATTTTTACATTCATAAAACCCTCCTGTTTGTTCATTAAGACAAAAACCATTATTGTTATATTTTACCCGCTCAAGTTTCCTACATACTTATACTTGTGTGCATTCATGTTTGTTGTTTTTACATTATCATTCATGTTTGTTGATTTGTGAAGCCCTTCAAATGTGTTTTGTGATATGGGCTCTCTAAATACATTGAATTTAATTTGTATATTGTTATTTAAATAAGGTGTGTTTACGGTTTTTATACGTATTCTTCTTTCCGTGCCTCTGAACGCACACTTGGACCAAAGCAGATTCCTCGTGTGTGTAAACCTACTTGGGAAATAAAAGCGATTCTATTTCTGATTCTGTTTAATCCTCACCAGATTTATTTGACATCCTTGTAAGCTGTGAACAGTCTGACTACTGGTTCACGTGAGTCCCTGTGGTGCGTTAAGAAGAATAGACACTGGAAATGTTTTCCAAAATTAACGTTTTAATTGATTTGTGGGAGTTGTCATTAAATCTGATGTTTAAATATAATCTACCCATTCATGTTTTATGGCAGTCGATTTGAGCGGGAACGCAGTAGGTGTTACAGATGGACAATCAACTCGAAATTCGTACATCGGTCAGGTGCGACCCAAAGACAGTGGGTTAGGATATCTGTTCCCTCTCATGTGAGCGCGTTTACATTTCCCTCATTTACCAAATGATTCTCAATGACGGCTCAATACTCACCGAATAAGACTTCAAGCAAAGCTGTTGTTGTTGAACGGAGGATGATGTCAGCTGTCGTCCAACTGTCCGTCTGTTATCCATCCGACAGCTAGTCAATCGCTCCGGTTATCACACATTCTTCTTCATCATCCATCAACTATCCAAGATCATCCATCAATGTTTATCTATAGCCCAATATCACAAACGTTGTCTCAGTGGACTTCACAGTGTGTACAGAATATCATGACAATACGACACCCTCTGTCCTTAGACCCTCTGTCCTTAGTCCCTCTGTCCTTAGACCCTCTGTCCTTAGACCCTCTGTCCTTAGACCCTCTGTCCTTATACCCTCTGTCCTCAGACCCTCTGTCCTTAAACCCTCTGTCCTCAGACCCTCTGTCCTTAGACCCTCTGTCCTTAGACTCTCTGTCCTCAGACCCTCTGTCCTTAGACCCTCTGTCCTTAAACCCTCTGTCCTCAGACCCTCTGTCCTTAGACTCTCTGTCCTTATACCCTCTGTCCTCAGACCCTCTGTCCTTAGACCCTCTGTCCTTAGACTCTCTGTCCTCATACCCTCTGTCCTCAGACCCTCTGTCCTTAAACCCTCTGTCCTCAGACCCTCTGTCCTTAGACCCTCTGTCCTTAGACCCTCTGTCCTTAAACCCTCTGTCCTCAGACCCTCTGTCCTTAGACCCTGCTGTCCTTAGACTCTCTGTCCTTAGACCCTCTGTCCTTAGACCCTCTGTCCTTATACCCTCTGTCCTTAGACCCTCTGTCCTCATACCCTCTGTCCTAGACCCTCTGTCCTTAAACCCTCTGTCCTCAGACTCTCTGTCCTTAGACCCTCTCTGTCCTTAGGACCCTCTATCCTTATACCCTCTGTCCTTAGACCCTCTGTCCTCATACCCTCTGTCCCTTTAGACCCTCTGTCCTTAGACCCTCACATCGTACAAGGAAACACTTCCGGAGAAGAAACCCACAGTTTAAAGGGAACATGGGAGAAAACCTCAGGGAGAGCAGCAGAGGAGGGATCCCTCTCCCAGGGACGGAACAGACGTGCAATAGATGCCGTGTGTAAATTGAAAAGATATACATTTGCAACATAGGAAGTCCAGATGTTTGGAAATGCATGTGTGTATAATAGGAAGATGAATCTATGCAGATGTCAACAATCTTGTGGGAAGCCTTCAGGGAGGTAGTATGGTGAGAGTCAGGCAGGACCGCAGAGGACAGGTTCAGCCACGACTCGAAGTCCAGGACTCAGATCCAGGACACACGACCACAGCAAACAGGATCAGCCTCGACTCCGGATCCCGGCGTAGATACAGACACCAACAAGAAAGAGATTTGGGGAAGCTGGGTTATTCGGAACATGAGAGGACACAGGTAGAGACAGAGAGAAGGAAGAAGAAAGGTGTCCCCGACAGTCCAAGCCTATAGCAGCTAAACTATCGTGTCTACGTACATGCACTCCTTCATCCACCATCCACCATCCACACAATCTAACCGACCGGGTCTGGGTAACTCTGACCCCTCGCTCTGTTTACATTTCAGGTCATGAAGTGGATAATGGACAGCAGCTTCTCTGATGAATGAGAGCGGCCCCCCCCGCCCTGTTGGACCGGTCCGGGCCGGCCCACTGCACCGTGTGCTGCTGCCCGCTGGCCAACAAGGTCATCCTGGTGCTCTTCATGGGGCTGCTGGTCGTCGCCATCTTGTTCGGGAACTTGGTGACTCTGGCTGTGGTTCTGGGGACCAAACACTTCCATACGCCGCAGGGGTACCTGAAGGCATCGCTGGCCGTGGCCGATCTGGCAGTGGGGGTCTTCGTGGTGCCGCTCTCCATCTACGCCGAGGTCCACCTCATGGTGAGCGACTCGGCGCTGGAGTGGACTTTGTACGGCTCCAAGTACTTGAGGTTCCACCCGTGCAGCCTCATCGGGCCCGTCTTCGCCGGCTGCACCTTTGTTTCCATCACAACCATCTCCTGCTGACCATCGAGAGGAGCATCGCCGTGTTGAAGCCGCTGCACAAGGACTCAGTGATCACGAGGAAGAGGACCACCATCCTCATCGTCCTCTGCTGGGTCGGGAGCTTCCTGTTGGCGGTGTCTCCCATGGTTTTCAGCAGCGAGATTGCGCTGGAGTACAACTCGTGCAGCCGGATGTGTAACTACGCGCAGATGAACACCTGGGCGTTCAACATCCTCCTGCTCTTCTCCCGGCGTTTGACTTCACGCTCCTCGGAGCCACGAATGGTCATCAACGTCATCTCGATGTCCAGCATCCGGCAGCACTCGAGGCGCAGGAAACGCCTGGCGGGGAGCGAGTGCCCGAGCACCAGCAAACCCACGTTCTCTGACATCAAAGCGGCCAAAACCATCGGCACGCTCACCGTGGCGTTCACCGCCTCGTTCACGCCAATCGCGGTCTTCGTGGTGGGGAATGTTTTGGGGAATACATGGTGCAACTTTTCCTTTTTCGCCTTCTGGATTTTGGCCACCAACAGCTGCTGGAATGTCATCATTTACAGTGTGAGGGACCAGAGGTTCAGACGGTGTGCGCACAAGCTCCTGATGCCTGTCCAAAGAAAAGACACGTCCAACGAGAACAAGAAGCAGACGGAGAAACGTTCATTTAGATGTTCGTCTGTGAGCCTCGTTAAGAGACACGTCCGCATGTGGTGTCGTCCTGTGGGGATGCTACGGCTTTAAAGCATGGAGGGTTCTCAAACCGCCCAACACTCTCCCATCAGGAGAAACGCGCTGCAGCTTCAGACACGATGCAGATATGAAAACACAAAGGTTCCACACGAAGAAACATCTCCAGCACCATGACAACACATGCAGCGTTTAGAGGACATCCAGCAACTTGAGGAGACCAGGGGACACTAAAGAGTGGCGCACACAGCTGGGAGACCAGGAGACACTAAAGAGTGACGCACACAGCTGGGAGACCAGGGGACACTAAAGAGTGACGCACACAGCTGGGAGACCAGGGGACACTAAAGAGTGACGCACACAGCTGGGAGACCAGGGGACACTAAAGAGTGGCGCACACAGCTGGGAGACCAGGGGACACTAAAGAGTGACGCACACAGCTGGGAGACCAGGGGACACTAAAGAGTGACGCACACAGCTGGGAGACCAGGGGACACTAAAGAGTGGCGCACACAGCTGGGAGACCAGGGGACACTAAAGAGTGACGCACACAGCTGGGAGACCAGGGGACACTAAAGAGTGACGCACACAGCTGGGAGACCAGGGGACACTAAAGAGTGACGCACACAGCTGAGACCAGGGGACACTAAAGAGTGACGCACACAGCTGGGAGACCAGGGGACACTAAAGAGTAACGCACTCAGCTGGGAGACCAGGGGACACTAAAGAGTGGCGCACACAGCTGGGAGACCAGGGGACACTAAAGAGTGACGCACACAGCTGGGAGACCAGGGGACACTAAAGAGTGGCGCACACAGCTGGGAGACCAGGGGACACTAAAGAGTGACGCACACAGCTGGGACGGAGCGCTTGGTGACGTTCAGGATGATAAAGATGGTGTATATGTGTTTGAGTTGTCCGGCTCCAAATACGATTGACAGGCACGAGAGGAGTGGGAAATCATTTCAGCAGCGAGGTGAGCGGCGTCTTCTAAAGCGGCGTCTTCTGAAGCGGCGTCTTCTGAAGCGGCGTCTTCTAAAGCGGCGTCTTCTGAAGCGGCGTCTTCTGAAGCGGCGTCTTCTGAAGCGGCGTCTTCTGAAGCGGCGTCTTCTAAAGCGGCGTCTTCTAAAGCCGCGCCTTCTGAAGCGGCGTCTTCTGAAGCGGCGTCTTCTGAAGCGGCGTCTTCTGAAGCAGTGAAGCAGCGTCTTCTGAAGCAGCGTCTTCTGAAGCGGCGTCTTCTGAAGCGGCGTCTTCTAAAGCGGCGCCTTCTAAAGCGGCGTCTTCTGAAGCGGCGTCTTCTGAAGCGGCGTCTTCTGAAGCAGTGAAGCAGCGTCTTCTGAAGCAGCGTCTTCTGAAGCAGCGTCTTCTGAAGCAGTGAAGCAGTGTCTTCTGAAGCAGCGTCTTCTAAAGCAGCGTCTTCTGAAGCAGTGAAGCAGCGTCTTCTGAAGCAGCGTCTTCTGAAGCAGTGAAGCAGCGTCTTCTGAAGCAGCGTCTTCTAAAGCAGCGTCTTTGAAGCTGAAGCAGTGAAGCAGCGTCTTCTAAAGCGGCGCCTTCTGAAGCGGCGTCTTCTGAAGCGGCGTCTTCTGAAGCGGCGCCTTCTGAAGCGGCGTCTTCTGAAGCGGCGTCTTCTGAAGCGGCGTCTTCTGAAGCGGCGCCTTCTGGAGCGGCGTCTTCTGAAGCGGCGCCTTCTGAAGCGGCGTCTTCTGAAGCGGCGCCTTCTGAAGCGGCGCCTTCTGAAGCGGCCTTCTGAAGCGGCGTCTTCTGAAGCGGCGCCTTCTGAAGCGGCGTCTTCTGAAGCGGCGCCTTCTGAAGCGGCGTCTTCTGAAGCGGCGCCTTCTGAAGCGGCGCCTTCTGAAGCGGCGTCTTCTGAAGCGGCGTCTTCTGAAGCGGCGCCTTCTGAAGCGGCGCCTTCTGAAGCGGCGTCTTCTGAAGCGGCGCCTTCTGAAGCGGCGCCTTCTGAAGCGGCGTCTTCTGAAGCGGCGCCTTCTGAAGCGGCGTCTTCTGAAGCGGCGCCTTCTGAAGCGGCGTCTTCTGAAGCGGCGTCTTCTGAAGCAGTGAAGCGGCGTCTTCTGAAGCGGCGTCTTCTGAAGCAGTGAAGCGGCGTCTTCTGAAGCGGCGTCTTCTGAAGCAGTGAAGCGGCGTCTTCTGAAGCGGCGTCTTCTGAAGCGGCGTCTTCTGAAGCGGCGTCTTCTGAAGCGGCGTCTTCTGAAGCGGCGTCTTCTCTGAAGCAGTGAAGCGGCGTCTTCTGAAGCGGCGTCTTCTGAAGCAGTGAAGCGGCGTCTTCTGAAGCGGCGTCTTCTGAAGCAGTGAAGCGGCGTCTTCTGAAGCGGCGTCTTCTGAAGCGGCGTCTTCTGAAGCGGCGTCTTCTGAAGCGGCGTCTTCTGAAGCGGCGTCTTCTAAAGCGGCGTCTTCTGAAGCGGCGTCTTCTGAAGCAGTGAAGCAGCGTCTTCTGAAGCAGCGTCTTCTAAAGCAGCGTCTTCTGAAGCAGCGTCTTCTGAAGCAGTGAAGCAGCGTCTTCTGAAGCAGCGTCTTCTAAAGCAGCGTCTTCTAAAGCAGCGTCTTCTGAAGCAGTGAAGCAGCGTCTTCTGAAGCAGCGTCTTCTAAAGCAGCGTCTTCTAAAGCAGCGTCTTCTGAAGCAGTGAAGCAGCGTCTTCTGAAGCAGCGTCTTCTGAAGCAGCGTCTTCTGAAGCAGCGTCTTCTAAAGCAGCGTCTTCTAAAGCAGCGTCTTCTGAAGCAGCGTCTTCTGAAGCAGCGTCTTCTGAAGCAGCGTCTTCTGAAGCAGCGTCTTCTGAAGCAACGTCTTCTGAAGCGGCGTCTTCTGAAGCAACGTCTTCTGAAGCGGCGTCTTCTGAAGCGGCGTCTTCTGAAGCGGCGTCTTCTGAAGCGGCGTCTTCTGAAGCAGCGTCTTCTGAAGCGACGTCTTCTGAAGCGGCGTCTTCTGAAGCAGCGTCTTCTGAAGCGGCGTCTTCTGAAGCAGCGTCTCCTGAAGCAGCGTCTTCTGAAGTCCAGTGCTCACATTCCCTCACACTTTACTTGTAGATAAAATATTGCAAAGAAGTCACACAACAAGTTTCAAACAACACAACATATGATAATCCCTCCTTTGCTTTAGACTTTGATTTGATCTCGAGCGTGAACTTATCTGTCGTCTCCGAGCTCAGTCAGGAAAGAGAAGAGAACGCCTTTGGAAGCATCACGTGCTGCCGGGCACGTCGAGAGGACGAGATCAGGGAGACCGCCACTGTCTGCAGAACTACAATCTGAAACCCATTCGTGAAACTGAACCGACTTCAATGTGGCTTACATGTCTGATGTCCTTAAAGACGGGAACACATATAAATATATACTTTTCCAGGTTCTTTTAACCAACTTCTGTCCTGATTATATTCTCCAAGTATGTATTGTATTTTAACCCGTAAGATGTCACCTTGTTGACATCATGCCTGCTGTGTTTTGATAGACAGAACATCACATCAGTCAGAGGTTGTTTCTCGCTTGATATTTGTCTCAATGATTACATCGATGTTGATGCATTTATATTTTTTGTGTGCATGAAACTAGGAAAATACTAGTGATGTTACGTATTGCGCCGAGGCTTCGGAGCGTGTGTCGAGTAATCCCCGAAGCTTTTTGTGAAGCATGAATCGAGGCTTGTATCGTTTTGGGCCAGTGACGTCACCGATGACAAACGAAGCCTCGCTGCCTGTCGACACCACGTGACTGCTTCACGAAGCGATTCAGATCGGTTGAACCGCTGAACCACAACGCTCATAATACCCATGGATGTATAACAAGAACCATATTACCCCTCCTGTACCCGGGCCCGATGACACGATGGAGTCAAGAGAGCTCAGACCCTCACTCATATAGAGGTCGGAACATGTCATAAGTATAAATAGATACAAGCATAAATAAATGTAGGAATACAAACATGAATAAAAACAGGAATACATATGTTGCAGTGTTTTCAGTGAGATTCAGTGTGTGAGCTGCGGCTCAGCCTGAAAGCAGTTGACTCATGACCGCAGGGTCTCTGGTTCAACGACTGGTCAATACGTCTTTTTTGTTGTTGTTTATAAAAGCTACAGCTAAATGAGATAATGTAGTTAATAAATGTATTCTTTGATATGGTTTAGCCTTTCTCAGGCTACAACATGGTTACGTTTATGACTATTATTAAGGAATAAAATCCCTCTTTGCAATGTTTCCCAGCCTCCTAAGGCTTTTCAATCACAATCATTCAACTGGAATAAAAACAATATTGTTAACATGAAAATATGATTTTATGTTCGTTGTTTAGAGTTACTCTAAGGCTTTACTCAACGGGAACTCGGTATGAGAGAGAGCACACTGTTGAGATGTCCAATCTGCCTGTTGTACACACTTTGACCAGCAGGGGGTTTGTGTTCAGATGAAGCCTCATGAGATGAAGCCTCATGAGATGAAGCCTTTAGCGAACCAATTGGCTGGAAAGCTTCATAAGGCTTCATCTCGCCATCACTAGTAAATAGCATGCATCTGTCTCAAACACGCGACAAATTATTAAAAAGTTTAAGTTTGAACCCAGGAGTCTGTCTGTTACGCGCCGCCGTTGGTGCGTGTGTGTGTGTGTGGTGTGTGTGTGTGTGTGTGTGTGTGTGGTGTGTGTGCTTTTGTGTGTGTTTTCTCTCTCCCTGATTGTCTCCAAGTGCAGCCTTTCCCCCAGGTGCTCCCAATCCCCAATCAGGGCCTCCTTAAAGGACCTGAGGAAGGCTGCAGTGGTCTCGCTCGTCTCTTCTGGCTGCATAGTGCAACATGTCTCTGTCTCTGTGTGAGGCCTGTCTCTGTCTCTGTCTCTGTGTGAGGCATGTCTCTGTCTCTGTGTGAGGCCTGTCTCTGTGTGAGGCCTGTCTCTGTCTCTGTGTGAGGCATGTCTCTGTCTCTGTGTGAGGCCTGTCTCTGTCTCTGTGTGAGGCATGTCTCTGTCTCTGTGTGAGGCATGTCTCTGTGTGAGGCCTGTCTCTGTCTCTGTGTGAGGCATGTCTCTGTGTGGGCCTGTCTCTGTCTCTGTGTGAGGCCTGTCTCTGTCTCTGTGTGAGGCCTGTGTTGTATTCATTATTAGGAGTTGTGTTCCTGGACACATTGGTACATTAGTTTACTGCGCAAATTGTCTGGTGAGCCCGTGTCCTTTTTGTCCATTAAAAGACCTGCTCGCGGCTCCAGAGATCAGTTTCCTCTCTTTTTTCTCGTGCCTGGTCACTTCTGTTTGTTACTCCCCTCCGTGCCCCTAGATTTGGAGGGAACGTAACACTGTCTATAAAGCAGGATGTAATACTGTAATGGGATTCTAAAATGTGAATGTCTGTATCTCGAATTCTCAGTTAATTATAGACCAAATGAATACATAAAAACTTATAACCTTAAAGGTGGGGTAGGTCAGTTTGAGAGACCGGCTCGAGATCGCTAGAATTTGAAAATACACAACCGGAGGAAATCAGCCACTTCCTTAGAGCCCCTCCCCCAACACACACGAACGCGCACATGACCAATGAGGGCACGAGATCAGTTTGTGCCCCGATGGAAGGCTGACAGGCAGGCAGGCCCGGCTAAACGGATTGGATGTACTTTTTACAGTATCACGGCTTCTACAGATTACATTTTGTTATGGATTTGTTGTCAAAGCACTTCAGATATTCATTGCTATCGGGATGTTAAGAGCATTCCATGGAATATAACAAAAGTGTATCTCGAGCCGGTTTCTGAAACTTACCTACCCCACCTTTAACCACCATGAACACTGTCAAAAACTATCAATTGAAGTCCCCCAAATGTCCCCGGAGCGGCACGCGGGTGAAGACGGGAGAAGATCTGATTTTCTGGTGAATAATGAGTGTTGGAATATGTCCTATTTCAGAATACTTAAAGCAGTGTGGTTGTGAAAGTAGAGGACTCCTGCTGCAACCGTACTTTAGTTTTCTTTGAAGAGGTTCCTCCCGAGTAACTCAGCTCGTGCTCTTCACCCTCCTGCAGCCTCGAGTCCTTCAGAGCCAGCAGGAAGAACGGTCTCTGCTCAGCATGACATGAAAGAGAAACCTCGACCCTCGAAACGATGTCAAACACTCTGCTTCCGCCACCCGCTGTGTCATCTTAGGTTGCCATGGCTACCGGATCTTCAAGTGTTGTGATAAAAGGTATTTTATTCATCGATCAAACTTGTTTCTTCACGTGCATTGTCAAAGCTTCTTGGTCCTCTTCTGCCTCCTTTGCTTCAATGTCTTTCCTGCTTTAAAACCCTGTTGGATGTGGCAAGTCTGCTAGAAATAACGAGAGCGGTGACAATCTCTATTTGGGTTACCTAGGTAACCCAAATAGAGATTGTCACCGCTCTTTATTTCTTCCAGCTCCTGGTAGTGTCCATCGCCACTCCAATGTTACTCTACACACTGTTATTTCCTTCACTCTTCCAGACTCAACATGCACTTATACTCAGTGAGCATTACTTGGACTCATCTTAAAAACTCTAGGCTCTTAACAAACAAATGCCTGGCTGTAAAACGAGTGTGCCAAGCGCCTTGCTTTGCCCTCTGATAAACCTACATGTCTTCATTAGAGTCCGTGATTAATTGTTAATTAGTTTCATTTAGCTTCGCCTCGTGCTCCTCAGAGACTCACAGCTTCATTGGCATTTTAATTACAGGATCAATTTCTGTACTCGGCGTTAGGCGTGTTGATTAAGATGTTTAATTGGAGGGGCTTTGTTTACTCCCCTCATGCCCCTTTCACACCAGCGCCTTTTCAGCTCCGGCTCGGAGCTAGAGCCTGAAAGCGCCGGTTTTTCCTGTTCACACCGCAGCGGCGCCGGCTCTTAGCTCCGGAATCCGGTTCACTTCCAGCTCCAAAAAATTGTCGGTCCAGAGGCAAGAGCTTCAGAGCTAAGAGGTGACGTCGCTTACGTCTCTCTTACGTCGAGGCGTGCAGGAAACTAAACCCACCTCCCCTGAACATGGGTCGACTGTTAGCCTGCCTCCAAGCAGTAGTGCCTATAAACACACTTTATAAAGTCAGGCAGCACTAACCAGGCTTCGTGTGGTTCTGTTTATGTGTACCTTACTTTGACCATCCGTTTACTGTTATCGATCATTGTGGAGAGACGCAGACGTGTTGTTTTGTATTATTGCAGCTATCGGATGCAAGTAGTCAGTTTAGCTTCGGTTGCTATGCTAACATCACCCGTTTTATACCAGAGAAACTTTCATAACAGCGTTGTGATACCAAACAGTGTCAATTCAGACTGACACACATTCACTTAGGCTAAGGGGAACTGGGGATATGCATCAGCTGCTTGTGTGAGTCGGACAGTGAATACTTTAGAGCGGCCGCTGCAGCGGGAGCTACCGGGAGCTAACGGGAGAATAAACTCCTGTGGAAGAGCAGCACTGCAGCGGTCGGTACATGCTGCAGAAACACATTAATAAACAATGAACCACGGCACTCTGGAGAAAAGCATAAGGTTGGAGAAGTCGTTATTTAATTTATTCTGGCTTCGTGTGATTAAAAGCAACACGATCATCGACCCGACGCTGTTCCCCGTTGTTGTTGCTGTAATGGCTGCCGTTGGGGAGCGAATCAGCGATGTAAACGGTGACGTCATGACGCAGCAGGGGCAGCTCGGGGGCGCCAGTGGGCCGTGTGCACAGAGCGGGAGCTGAAAAGGGAAACCGGAGCTGAACCAGAAAAGCTCCCGCTCGGAGATAGAAACTGAAAAGCGCTGGTGTGAAAGCCGCAACAGAGGTTGAGGCAGTCACGTTCGTTTCTGCGCATGGGCTGCGTTACCAAACGTGTATTTCTATTTCCATAAACCATCTGCCCTTACAAAGTGTCTAATGTTTTATGTTATGGTGCAGAGCCCACTAATAGAAGAGTCACGACAGCGGAAGTCCAAAAGGCTTGATCGTCACGTGGTTCAGAGAGACTGGGGCCGTTTCTCAATCTCGAGGATTTTGGCTTCCAAGCCAATATTTCAAGGATGCTACGTTTATCGAGTGCCGCCGAAGGACTGTTCCAATCTCCAGTATACTTGGAATTCCACGAGGCCGCGTCCTTGGTTTGGGGGAAATGTCGAGGTTGCACATGGGTAGACTTCGCGTCCTTAAAATCCCCACAATGCTTTGCGCACGGACCAATTCAAAAAACCCTTGCGGAGAATGGCTGAACCGACGCAGCACACGTTTAAATGTAAGTATGTAGTGGCGTAGGGTGTGTTGGTAAATATGTTACTTTGTTACATTTGCTGTGAAATGTATTATCTCTTGGATTTCCACACAGCATCTATTGCAGTCTGTCCGTCCTGGGAGAGGGATCCCTCCTCTGTTGCTCTCCCTGAGGTTTCTCCCATGCTCCCTTTAAACTGTGGGTTTTCTCTGGAAGTGTTTCCTTGTACGATGTGAGGGTCTAAGGACAGAGGGTCTGAGGACAGAGGGTCTAAGGACAGAGGGTCTAAGGACAGAGGGTCTGAGGATAGAGGGTCTGAGGACAGAGGGTCTGAGGAAGGGTCTAAGGACAGGGTCTAAGGACAGAGGGTCTGAGGACAGAGGGTCTGAGGACAGAGGGTCTAAGGACAGAGGGTCTAAGGACAGAGGGTCTGAGGACAGAGGGTCTGAGGACAGAGGGTCTAAAGACAGAGGGTCTAAGGACAGAGGGTCTGAGGACAGAGGGTCTGAGGACAGAGGGTCTGAGGACAGAGGGTCTAAGGACAGAGGGTCTAAGGACAGAGGGTCTGAGGACAGAGGGTCTGAGGACAGAGGGTCTAAAGACAGAGGGTCTAAGGACAGAGGGTCTAAGGACAGAGGGTCTGAGGACAGAGGGTCTGAGGACAGAGGGTCTAAGGACAGAGGGTCTGAGGACAGAGGGTATAAGGACAGAGGGTCTAAGGACAGAGGGTCTAAGGACAGAGGGTCTAAGGACAGAGGGTCTGAGGACATAGGGTCTGAGGACAGAGGGTCTAAGGACAGAGGGTCTGAGGACAGAGGGTCTAAGGACAGAGGGTCTGAGGACAGAGGGTCTAAGGACAGAGGGTCTGAGGACAGAGGGTCTGAGGACAGAGGGTCTGAGGACAGAGGGTATAAGGACAGAGGGTCTGAGGACAGAGGGTCTAAGGACAGAGGGTCTGAGGACAGAGGGTCTGAGGACAGAGGGTCTGAGGACAGAGGGTCTAAGGACAGAGGGTCTGAGGACAGAGGGTCTGAGGACAGAGGGTCTGAGGACAGAGGGTCTAAGGACAGAGGGTCTGAGGACAGAGGGTCTGAGGACAGAGGGTCTAAGGACAGAGGGTCTAAGGACTGTGCTGTTGTATTTGCTGTAAAGTGTCTTTACTGTAGGTTTTCATTATATGTACAGCACTTTGGCTCCACCAAAAATCATTTATATATGTGCTATATAAATAAAACTTGATTTGATTGTTATCAATGTGCAACTCGATTTTGACAGGATAACAACGGGTGACTTCTAGAGTTGTGTGAGTAACATTCTGTCTGTAGACTTCCTGTTTCAGAGTGTGCTCTGTATCAATGCTCTGCAGTTGATCTGACCGCTCCAGTGTCTCAGGCAGAAACTTGGGACAAGTAATTTGACTGAAACCTTAAAACTGAACTAACTGACTGCTAGGGTTAACTTTGTAGAATACTAAGAGCTTTATTGAGTAGGTGTAACTGTATTAAGGGTTAAACTCATAACTTTATAACTTAGGGTTTAATGTAATTGTAAAACCATTGGGCCACTGAAAAGATACTATAGCAACTCAGGAGGAAGCCAGTCTCGATTTCCTTTTGAGGGCCACCAGCTGCAGAGAGTGAACTAATTAAAGGGGTGTGGCCCCACAGCTGTGAGAACTCAGCAATCGGGTGTCCATTTTAGTTAGCACGTTCCTGGAGCGTCAGACGAAGACTGACAAAGACATTAGAGTTCTGCTGGAGTAAGACTGACAAAGACATTAGAGTCCTGCTGGAGTAAGACTGACAAAGACATTAGAGTCTGCTGGAGTAAGACTGACAAAGACATTAGAGTCCTGCTGGAGTAAGACTGACAAAGACATTAGAGTTCTGCTGGAGTAAGACTGACAAAGACATTAGAGTCCTGCTGGAGTAAGACTGACAAAGACATTAGAGTCCTGCTGGAGTAAGACTGACAAAGACATTAGAGTCCTGCGGGAGTAAGACTGACAAAGACATTAGAGTCCTGCTGGAGTAAGACTGACAAAGACATTAGAGTCCTGCGGGAGTAAGACTGACAAAGACATTAGAGTCCTGCGGGAGTAAGACTGACAAAGACATTAGAGTCCTGCGGGAGTAAGACTGACAAAGACATTAGAGTCCTGCGGGAGTAAGACTGACAAAGACATTAGAGTCCTGCGGGAGTAAGACTGACAAAGACATTAGAGTCCTGCGGGAGTACTGACAAAGACATTAGAGTCCTGCTGGAGTAAGACTGACAAAGACATTAGAGTCCTGCTGGAGTAAGACTGACAAAGACATAGAGTCCTGCTGGAGTAAGACTGACAAAGACATAGAGTCCTGCTGGAGTAAGACTGACAAAGACATTAGAGTCCTGCTGGAGTAAGACTGACAAAGACATTAGAGTCCTGCTGGAGTAAGACTGACAAAGACAATAGAGTCCTGCTGGAGTAAGACTGACAAAGACATTAGAGTCCTGCTGGATAAGACTGACAAAGACATAGAGTCCTGCTGGAGTAAGACTGACAAAGACATAGAGTCCTGCTGGAGTAAGACTGACAAAGACATTAGAGTCCTGCGGAGTAAGACTGACAAAGACATTAGAGTCCTGCTGGAGTAAGACTGACAAAGACATTAGAGTCCTGCAGGAGTAAGACTGACAAAGACATTAGAGTCCTGCTGGAGTAAGACTGACAAAGACATTAGAGTCCTGGGAGTAAGACTGACAAAGACATTAGAGTCCTGCGGGAGTAAGACTGACAAAGACTTAGAGTCCTGCGGGAGTAAGACTGACAAAGAATTAGAGTCCTGCTGGAGTAAGACTGACAAAGACATTAGAGTCCTGCGGGAGTAAGACTGACAAAGACATTAGAGTCCTGCTGGAGTAAGACTGACAAAGACATTAGAGTCCTGCTGGAGTAAGACTGACAAAGACATTGGAGTCCTGCTGGAGTAAGACTGACAAAGACATAGAGTCCTGCTGGAGTAAGACTGACAAAGACATTGGAGTCCTGCTGGAGTAAGACTGACAAAGACATTAGAGTCCTGCTGGAGTAAGACTGACAAAGACATTAGAGTCCTGCTGGAGTAAGACTGACAAAGACATAGAGTCCTGCTGGAGTAAGACTGACAAAGACATTAGAGTCCTGCGGGAGTAAGACTGACAAAGACATTGGAGTCCTGCTGGAGTAAGACTGACAAAGACATTAGAGTCCTGCGGGAGTAAGACTGACAAAGACATTAGAGTCCTGCTGGAGTAAGACTGACAAAGACATTAGAGTCCTGCGGGAGTAAGACTGACAAAGACATAGAGTCCTGCTGGAGTAAGACTGACAAGACATTAGAGTCCTGCTGGAGTAAGACTGACAAAGACATTAGAGTCCTGCTGGAGTAAGACTGACAAAGACATAGAGTCCTGCTGGAGTAAGACTGACAAAGACATTAGAGTCCTGCTGGAGTAAGACTGACAAAGACAATAGAGTCCTGCTGGAGTAAGACTGACAAAGACAATAGAGTCCTGCGGAGTAAGACTGACAAAGACATTAGAGTCCTGCAGGAGTAAGACTGACAAAGACATTAGAGTCCTGCTGGAGTAAGACTGACAAAGACATTAGAGTCCTGCGGAGTAAGACTGACAAAGACATTAGAGTCCTGCTGGAGAGACTGACAAAGACATTAGAGTCCTGCTGGAGTAAGACTGACAAAGACATTAGAGTCCTGCGGGAGTAAGACTGACAAAGACATTAGAGTCCTGCGGGAGTAAGACTGACAAAGACATTAGAGTCCTGCTGGAGTAAGACTGACAAAGACATTAGAGTCCTGCGGAGTAAGACTGACAAAGACATTAGAGTCCTGCGGAGTAAGACTGACAAAGACATTAGAGTCCTGCTGGAGTAAGACTGACAAAGACATAGAGTCCTGCTGGAGTAAGACTGACAAAGACATAGAGTCCTGCTGGAGTAAGACTGACAAAGACATTAGAGTCCTGCTGGAGTAAGACTGACAAAGACATTAGAGTCCTGCTGGAGTAAGACTGACAAAGACATAGAGTCCTGCTGGAGTAAGACTGACAAAGACATTAGAGTCCTGCTGGAGTAAGACTGACAAAGACATAGAGTCCTGCTGGAGTAAGACTGACAAAGACATAGAGTCCTGCGGAGTAAGACTGAAAAAGACATTAGAGTCCTGCAGGAGTAAGACTGACAAAGACATTAGAGTCCTGCTGGAGTAAGACTGACAAAGACATTAGAGTCCTGCTGGAGTAAGACTGACAAAGACATTAGAGTCCTGCTGGAGTAAGACTGACAAAGACATTAGAGTCCTGCTGGAGTAAGACTGACAAAGACATTAGGTCCTGCTGGAGTAAGACTGACAAAGACATTAGAGTCCTGCTGGAGTAAGACTGACAAAGACATTAGAGTCCTGCTGGAGTAAGACTGACAAAGACATTAGAGTCCTGCGGGAGTAAGACTGACAAAGACATTAGAGTCCTGCTGGAGTAAGACTGACAAAGACATTGGAGTCCTGCTGGAGTAAGACTGACAAAGACAAAGAGTCCTGCTGGAGTAAGACTGACAAAGACATTAGAGTCCTGCTGGAGTAAGACTGACAAAGACAAAGAGTCCTGCTGGAGTAAGACTGACAAAGACATTAGAGTCCTGCTGGAGTAAGACTGACAAAGACAAGAGTCCTGCTGGAGTAAGACTGACAAAGACATTAGAGTCCTGCTGGAGTAAGACTGACAAAGACAATAGAGTCCTGCTGGAGTAAGACTGACAAAGACAATAGAGTCCTGCTGGAGTAAGACTGACAAAGACATAGGGTCCTGCTGGAGTAAACTGACAAAGACATTAGAGTCCTGCTGGAGTAACTGACAAAGACAAAGAGTCCTGCTGGAGTAAGACTGACAAAGACATTAGAGTCCTGCTGGAGTAAGACTGACAAAGACATTAGAGTCCTGCTGGAGTAAGATGACAAAGACATTAGAGTCCTGCTGGAGTAAGACTGACAAAGACAAAGGAGTCCTGCTGGAGTAAGACTGACAAAGACATTAGTCCTGCTGGAGTAAGACTGACAAAGACATAGAGTCCTGCTGGAGTAAGACTGACAAAGACATTAGAGTCCTGCGGGAGTAAGACTGACAAAGACAATAGAGTCCTGCTGGAGTAAGACTGACAAAGACATTAGAGTCCTGCTGGAGTAAGACTGACAAAGACAATAGAGTCCTGCTGGAGTAAGACTGACAAAGACATTGAGTCCTGCTGGAGTAAGACTGACAAAGACATTAGAGTCCTGCTGGAGTAAGACTGACAAAGACAATAGAGTCCTGCTGGAGTAAGACTGACAAAGACATTAGAGTCCTGCTGGAGTAAGACTGACAAAGACATTAGTCCTGCTGGAGTAAGACTGACAAAGACATTAGAGTCCTGCTGAGTAAGACTGACAAAGACATTAGAGTCCTGCTGGAGTAAGACTGACAAAGACATTAGAGTCCTGCTGGAGTAAGACTGACAAAGACATTAGAGTCCTGCTGGAGTAAGACTGACAAAGACATTAGAGTCCTGCTGGAGTAAGACTGACAAAGACATTAAGTCCTGCGGAGTAAGACTGACAAAGACATTAGAGTCCTGCTGGAGTAAGACTGACAAAGACATTAGAGTCCTGCGGAGTAAGACTGACAAAGACATTGAGTCCTGCTGGAGTAAGACTGACAAAGACATTAGAGTCCTGCTGGAGTAAGACTGACAAAGACAATAGAGTCCTGCTGGAGTAAGACTGACAAAGACATTAGAGTCCTGCTGGAGTAAGACTGACAAAGACATTAGAGTCCTGCTGGAGTAAGACTGACAAGACATTAGAGTCCTGCTGGAGTAAGACTGACAAAGACATTAGAGTCCTGCTTGAGTAGACTGACAAAGACATTAGAGTCCTGCTGGAGTAAGACTGACAAGACATTAGAGTCCGAGTAAGACTGACAAAGACTTAGAGTCCTGCTGGAGTAAGATGACAAAGACATTGGAGTCCTGCTGGAGTAAGACTGACAAGACATTGGAGTCCTGCGGGAGTCACGAGAGAGGCAAAGAGGAGGCAAATCCTACTTTGATTGAGCTAAGTATCGCTGGTGTTTTATTTTATTTGGTTGTTTAGCCCCTCGTGCTATAATCATGTGTATTTTCTCCATTCCTGTTCACGTGTCTTTTATCACTGGCCCCGTGTATCTCCTAATCGACATAACCTGCTCTCGTCTATCCCACGTGCTCCACTGAGATCCAGCATCTAGTTTCAGGCGGCCTGTGGAACTGCCAGTCAGCTGTTCCTCAGGCTGACTTCATCTCTGGCTCCGCCTCCCTGCAGTCTCTGGATTTCCTTGCTCTCACTGAGACGTGGATTACTCCATCCAACACATCCACCCACGCCAGCAGCTCTCTCCACAGCATGCTCCTTCTCCCATACACCCAGACCCACTGGCAGAGGAGGTGGCACTGGTCTCCTGCCTCTCCCACATGGAGCTTCTCCCTCTTCAAGCTACCTAACTTCACTCCTTCCACCTCTGAAGTCCAAGCCGTCACAGTAACCCATCCTATACAATGAACCCTTGTTGTTCTCTACCGTCCACCAGGCGCCTTGGGGGACTTCTTGGAGGACTTAGATCCTCTCCTCTCACACATCCCTGAAACTGGCCCTCCCGCTGTACTTCTCGGAGACTTCAACCTCCAGACGGGAAGATAGACGAACTGACATCTCTGTTAACCGCCTTTGCTTTCTCACTGTCTCCGTCCCCACCGACTCATAAAGCTGGCAGTGTCCTTGATCTCATATTCTCAAGGACCTGCTCTACTTCTAACCTCTCTGTAAACCCGCTCCACACCTCCGATCACTTATTCATTTCATTCTCTCTACCGCTTTCCAAACAAACAAACTAATCTCTTCTCATCCTGCACCTGTCCGCCGTAACCTCCGTTCCCTCTCCCCCTCTACCTTTGCCTCATCGGTGCTCTCAGCCCTCCCTTCCTCTGACTTGTTCCAACTCCTGCCTCCAAACTCTGCTGCGGAAACTCTCCTCTCTACTCTCTCATCCTCTCTGGACTCTCTCTGTCCTCTCACATCCTCTCTGGACTCTCTCTGTCCTCTCACATCCTCTTTGGACTCTCTCTGTCCTCTCACATCCTCTCTGGACTCTCTCTGTCCTCTCACATCCTCTCTGGACTCTCTCTGTCCTCTCACATCCTCTCTGGACTCTCTCTGTCCTCTCACATCCTCTCTGGACTCTCTCTGTCCTCTCTCATCCTCTCTGGACTCTCTCTGTCCTCTCACATCCTCTCTGGACTCTCTCTGTCCTCTCACATCCTCTCTGGACTCTCTCTGTCCTCACATCCTCTCTGGACTCTCTCTGTCCTCTCACATCTCGGCAGGCTCGTCAGTCCCCTCCTGCTCCCTGGCTAAATGACGCACTGCGTGCTGATAGAACCGTCCTTAGGGCAGCAGAGCGGAAACGGTGGAAATCCAAACACCAAGACGACCTCCTAACCTATCAGGCTCTCCTCTCCTCTTTCTCTGCTTCCATCTCTCAGGCAAAAAGCACTTTCTTTCAAGATAAGATCCAATCTTCCTATTCCAATCCTAAAAAACTATTTTCCATCTTCTCCTCCCTCTTGGACCCTCCCAAAGCCCCTCCCCCTCCTCCCTCTTGGACCCCCCCAAAGCCCCTTCCCCTCCTCCCTCCTGGACCCCCCCAAAGCCACTCCCCCCTCCTCCCTTGGACCCCCCCAAAGCCACTCCCCCCTCACTTCTTCAAGCGACTTTGTTAACCACTTTGAAAAAAAGGTTGATGAAACACGTGGGTTTGCTATCCTGGCTCCAAGATGGTGGACTGAGCTCCCATTGACATCAGGACGGCAGAAAGCTCACACACCTTCCAGACTGAAAACTCATCTCTTTCGACTCCACCTCGAGGATAGAACTACTAACAAAGCACTTAATACTAACAAAGGACTGGCTTATCTTTAGCCAGTTGAGTAGCACTTGAAATACTTGGCTCTATGAAATCTGATTGTACTTTATGATTCTGTTTTCTTCAAGTTTGTATTTTGTTGGTCGAAGGCACTTATTGTACATCTCTTTGGATAAAAGCGTCAGCTAAATGTAATGTAATGTTATCACCAAAAATGTGTTCCGTGAAAGTAAAGCAAGTTCATAATTAGATAGACATCGTGAGGTATTTATGTTCGGTACAGTTTATGTTGAAACCGTGAGAGAGTGGCACACTTGTTAGCCTGTTCCATTCTTCTTCGTTTTCCGTAGCCGTGGCTTGGAAGCATACTTGCTTCGTTTCTGAAGGAAGTGACTTGGAAGTATGCGACTACCAAGCCAGCATCCTCGCGATTGAGAAACGGCCTCAGATTGTTCACGGAAGTTCGTGGCGGGCCGTTTGAATGCATTAATAACAGGAGATATAAATGCGAGTTTTGGTAATTACTGTAGTGGTCAATAAAGGTTTTGATTTGCAATATTTATACAACATATCGATTTGTGTATGTAGTTACATCAATATGTTTTAAAAAAAGTAAAATTCGCTAATATTTGAGGATTAAGATAAAATAAGAAGTACTTTTTGATACCAATGGGGGAAATGTTTACGTTGCAGCAGCAGAAGACAAGGCATTGAACATTAGAGAAGTTAAAAGACTAGAATTAAACAATAGAAAATGTAAACATCTCAAATAGAAATAAAATAGCATTAAAAAAAGTAGAAGATATACATAGAAAGTGTGAACAGCTATTTTACCTGTTAACATATACAGGTTAAAGAGCCTGTTGCGGTTGTTTATTGCTTTGAATACTTGTATGGTAGTCAGGAGCATCACTTCCTAATGTTTATTGATATATTTAGAGGAGGGAAGGAAGGTTTCAAAATTCAGATTAGAATAATTTCTACCATTTCTTTATATTCATATCCCACTGGTGAATTTAAAAAATGAGGTTCTTAACAAGTGTCTAAATGAACGACTAAATGTCATCAAACGCTCAACATGAGCCTCGTTTAGCTTAGCGGTGGTGACGTGAAGTCATGTGACCGTGCTGTAGTTCCTTTATAGCTCAACATTTGCCGCCTTAGCTTAGCGGTGGAGACGTGAAGTCATGTGACCGGTCTGTAGTTCCTTTATAGCTCAACATTGCCACCTTTAGCTTAGCGGTGGTGACGTGAAGTCATGTGACCGTGCTGTAGTTTCCTTTATAGCCCACATTAGCCTCCTTTAGCTTAGCGGTGGTGACGTGAAGTCCATGTGACCGTTCTGTAGTTCCTTTATAGCCCAACATTAGCCTCCTTTAGCTTAGCGGTGGTGACGTGAAGTCATGTGACCGTGCTGTAGTTCCTTTATAGCCCAACATTAGCCTCCTTTAGCTTAGCGGTGGTGACGTGAAGTCATGTGACCGTTCTGTAGTTCCTTTATAGCCCAACATTTGCCGCCTTTAGCTTAGCGGTGGAGACGTGAAGTCATGTGACCGTGCTGTAGTTCCTTTATAGCCCAACATTTGCCGCCTTTAGCTTAGCGGTGGAGACGTGAAGTCATGTGACCGTGCTGTAGTTCCTTTATAGCCCAACATTAGCCACCTTTAGCTTAGCGTGGTAACGTGAAGTCATGTGACTGTGCTGTAGTTCCTTTATAGCCCAACATTAGCCTCCTTTAGCTTAGCGGTGGTGATGTGAAGTCATGTGACAGTGCTGTAGTTCCTTTATAGCCCAACATTAGCCTCCTTTAGCTTAGCGGTGGTGGTGTGAAGTCATGTGACCGTTCTGTAGTTCCTTTATAGCCCAACATTTGCCGCCTTTAGCTTAGCGGTGGTGACGTGAAGTCATGTGACCGTTCTGTAGTTCCTTTATAGCCCAACATTTGCCGCCTTTAGCTAGCGGTGGTAAAGTGAAGTCATGTGACCGTGCTGTAGTTTCCTTTATAGCCCAACGTTAGCCACCTTTAGCTTAGTGGTGGTGACGTGAAGTCATGTGACCGTGCTGTAGTTCCTTTATAGCCCAACATTAGCCTCCTTTAGCTTAGTGGTGGTGACGTGAAGTCATGTGACCGTGCTTGTAGTTCCTTTATAGCCCAACATTAGCCGCCATTAGCTTAGCGGTGGTGATGTCAAGTCATGTGACCGTGCTGTAGTGTCTTTATAGCCTAACATTAGCCATCTTTAGCTTAGCGGTGGTGACGTGAAGTCACGTGACCGTGCTGTAGTTCCTTTATAGCCCAACATTAGCCGCCTTTAGCTTAGCGGTGGTGACGTGAAGTCATGTGACCGTGCTGTAGTTCCTTTATAACCCAACATTAGCTTTTACTTCAGAAATCTTAAAGTGGTGTTAATATATGGAGATTAAACTGAAAATGAAAATATAGTCCCCATGATCAAAATAAGAACCCCTTTGCATTGTATTTAAAGTGATTACACATTCGAGATTTACTTGACAGTTTGGAGGTCTCTGATTGGGTAAGAAGGATTCTATCTACTGTTTCTAACAGTGTTTCCTCCAGATTCCCCGGAGCAGAGCGAGCTGTTGAGCAGCTCGTGTCGACAGAGATTTAATCTGACGCCTCTCTGCCCGTTTACAGCTGACAGCAACAACCAGATTGAATATGCTCCATATCGCTTCTCCCACACACTTTCTGCTGTTTGTCCTGAAGAAATGCATCTGGCGCTGTGTTTTTATCACATGAACGTCTTTCTGGTTTTTAGGTCGGTGATGTGTGAAATGTAGAGCCGATGTTGAAGGAATTTTCTCTAAATCACTTGAAGCTGTTCCTGTCAAGGCCTTATTACAACAAAGAAACTTAAGCTGACATGTAGAATTGTACTTTAACAAAGGAAAGCTCATTTAAATAAACTTATTTTTTTATTTCTAAGTAAACTAAATGTACTTGTTCTGCAGAAAACTGGCTCCAGTGACGTTTCCATTCTGTATTGCTGCAGATTGGAAAATGTTTTCCACACATTTTGTTTCAAATGCAAAAATGATATCTCTGGCTAAACCTGATCACAAAACCAGAACAATGGTGCACAATTATAATTCTATATATTCAATCCAATGCCAGTATGTGTCTGTAGTATATTTCTATATTTCCCTGTAGCCTATAGTGAGACTGTATATTTTACTCAATTTATTCAATATTTTGTTATATTGTGTATTATGTAGATACTCTAGTCTAGGGATATACGTCCTTTCTATTCTGAATTTGTATATACTTACTGCTAATGTTAGTTTATTTTTTGTAATCTTTTAAACATTTTTAACCCGTGTGATGAATGACAACTCTGCTGCTGTGTTAAAATAATTTCCAAAATTGGGGCTAAATAAAGTATCGACTACCTACCAACTATACTCAAAGCAGCAGTGGAGAAAGTACTCAAATCTTTAGCTTAGGTTAAAGTAGAAATACTATGGTCGGGTTAAAAGTGAAAGGCCTGCATTCATAATTTGAATTCAATTAAAATGTGCCTAAAGTATCAAAAGGTGTTTTTTGTGCAGAATGGGATTATTCACAGCATAATGTTATTATCGAATATTGTATTATTCCTGTTTCTATCAATAAATACATTTCATAATATTTTAATGTTGTAGTTAGTCAATGCAGAGCAAATATTAGAATAAGAAACGGTGTCTATTAGTAAAACAGTACTGCACCGTCAGCGTATCATGTGTTCTTAAAGTTTATTTCCCCTGTAATGAAGTATATGTGGAAGTACTCAAGTATAGTACAATATGTCAGTTTACTTTCCATCGCTTGGGAGCCACATTTATCTTTGGACTCCTCTGCACCACGCTGATGGATTTTTAAACCTCCTCATATCAAAGTCTAATTATTATTCATTACCGTTATATCTCTGCCACTCTGGAGAATATGTAAATGTCTGAATACAATTCGATGCAAAAAACCACAGGTGCACTCTCAGACTGGCTGCTTTAGGATTGGCCGTGTCATTAAAGGGGCCTCATTCTGCTAATGTTCAGGATTCATATCAGTGTCCTCTACTTTAAAGAGTCCTCTCCTGCTGATGTTCAGGTGTATATCAGTATAGTGTCTCTACTTTAAGAGTCCTCTCCTGCTGATGTTCAGGTGTATATCAGTATGTAGTGTCTCTACTTTAAAGAGTCCTCTCCTGCTGATGTTCAGGTGTTTATCAGTATGTAGTGTCTCTACTTTAAAAGAGTCCTCTCCTGCTGATGTTCAGGTGTAATATCAGTATGTAGTGTCTCTACTTTAAAGAGTCCTCTCCTGCTGATGTTCAGGTGTATATCAGTATGTAGTGGCTCTACTTTAAAGAGTCCTCTCCTGCTGATGTTCAGGTGTATATCAGTATGTAGTGGCTCTACTTTAAAGAGTCCTCTCCTGCTGATGTTCAGGTGTATATCAGTATGTAGTGTCTCTACTTTAAAGAGTCCTCTCCTGCTGATGTTCAGGTGTATATCAGCATGTAGTGTCTCTACTTTAAAGAGTCCTCTCCTGCTGATGTTCAGGTGTATATCAGTATGTAGTGTCTCTACTTTAAAGAGTCCTCTCCTGCTGATGTTCAGGTGTATATCAGTATGTAGTGTCCTCTACTTTAAAGAGTCCTCTCCTGCTGATGGGCAGGTGTATATCAGTATGTAGTGTCTCTACTTTAAAGAGTCCTCTCCTGCTGATGTTCAGGTGTATATCAGTATGTAGTGTCTCTACTTTAAAGAGTCCTCTCCTGCTGATGTTCAGGTGTATATCAGTGTGTAGTGTCTCTACTTTAACGAGTCCTCTCCTGCTGATGTTCAGGTGTATATCAGTATGTAGTGGCTCTACTTTAAAGAGTCCTCTCCTGCTGATGTTCTGGTGTATATCAGTATGTAGTGTCTCTACTTTAAAGAGTCCTCTCCTGCTGATGTTCAGGTGTATATCAGTGTGTAGTGTCCTCTACTTTAAAGAGTCCTCTCCTGCTGATGTTCAGGTGTATATCAGTATGTAGTGTCCCTCTACTTTAAAGAGTCCTCTCCTGCTGATGTTCAGTTGTATATCAGTATGGTAGTGTCTCTACTTTAAAGAGTCCTGTCCTGCCTGAATGTTCAGGTGTATATCAGTATGTAGTGTCTCTACTTTAAAGAGTCCTCTCCTGCTGATGTTCAGGTGTATATCAGTATGTAGTGTCTCTACTTTAAAGAGTCCTCTCCTGCTGATGTTCAGGTGTATATCAGTATGTAGTGTCTCTACTTTAAAGAGTCCTGTCCTGCTGATGTTCAGGTGTAATATCAGTATGTAGTGTCTCTACTTTAAAGAGTCCTCTCCTGCTAATGTTCAGGTGTAATATCAGTATGTAGTGTCTCTACTTTAAAGAGTCCTCTCCTGCTGATGTTCAGGTGTATATCAGTATGTAGTGTCTCTACTTTAAAGAGTCCTCTCCTGCTGATGTTCAGGTGTATATCAGTATGTAGTGTCTCTACTTTAAAGAGTCCTCTCCTGCTGATGTTCAGGTGCATATCAGTATGTAGTGTTTCTACTTAAAGAGTCCTCTCCTGCGGATGTTCAGGTGTATCAGTATGTAGTGTCTCTACTTTAAAGAGTCCTCTCCTGCTGATGTTCAGGTGCATATCAGTATGTAGTGTTTCTACTTTAAAGAGTCCTCTCCTGCTGATGTTCAGGCTGTATATCAGTATGTAGTGTCTCTACTTTAAAGAGTCCTCTCCTGCTGATGTTCAGGTGCATATCAGTGTGAAGTGTCTCTACAAAGGAGTTCAATGGAGGGAACACAGGGATTTTAGCCTTTGTAGACCATTTACTTAAATCTATAGAACCCACTACAGGAGAACAGAACAGGGCCTCTTTAATGAACATGCAGCACTTTGAAGTCTGACTGTTTTCCTCCGCCAGTCTCCTAGAAATTAAGATTTCCATGACACCTGAAATGTATTCTCAATTATGCAACTAGAACCAGAATACAATCAATGTCAAGTATCTAGAAACACGGCCCACTTGTGTCATGACGACAGGAAGAAGGTAAACCATGAGTAGTTATTAAGTGTGTCCTCCTTTTTTGAAAAGTGAAATCAAAACTGAACGGATCCAATTTTTTTACTAGGTAACAAAATATGAGAACATTGGTTCAGACTCTCCGGTTAAAAGAGGTCCAAAAAAAAATCAAACGTCAAACTAGAAAAGTACTGGAGAATCCAACAGGGCCCAACAGACCTCTCAGTGTGAACAAACGGGAATAATAAACGTGTCTTTTCCAAGTAATTCGGATCAACCTTGAACATTTTTCCTCGGCCATTGCTTCACCTTTCCACCGAGTTTAAAAAAAAAGTATCCCGCTGGCAAACGGAAGTAATGAGGTGATGAGTAAAACTAGATATTTATAACATTTGCACAAAGATTAGAGATCTGTAAACTGGCAGAAGTAAATGACCAGAGCCGAATCTAACGGATTCATACAAGAATCCAACAACAGCAATGTACTATTTCACGAATACTAAAAGCAATTCCGGATGCTTTTATGTCAGGCTGGTCGGGGTGTTGAGCAGCCTGTGGATATCTGTAATCGCCTGCATTCAGCTGTTGTGCACTTGTGTGGAAGTGTCTTTGAATACATACGAAGCGTGACATGGTGAGTGTCAGGGAAACTGCAGAATCAAAGGCATGGAGGAAAGCGGCACCTTATCTAACTAATTATGGTGACGTGTGCTTAACCCACCGAATCCTCGCTTGGCTATCAGGTGAGGGTGCAATTAAAATCTATGCCTTCGTACATATGAATATGACAGACCTTAAGAACATGAAGCATGAGAAAGGATTTGTTTTGTCACATTTCGTTTCTGACACGGAACAATAATAAAGGATTAGAAAGAAACACAAAATGTCTCACAAAATGTTCAGGTGTATATCAGTGTGTTGTGTCTCTACTTTAAAGAGTCCTCTCCTGCTGATGTTCAGGTGTATATCAGTATGTAGTGTCTCTACTTTAAAGAGTCCTCTCCTGCTGATGTTCAGGTGTATATCAGTATGTAGTGTCTCTACTTTAAAGAGTCCTCTCCTGCTGATGTTCAGGTGTATATCAGTATGTAGTGTCTCTACTTTAAAGAGTCCTCTCCTGCTGATGTTCAGGTGTATATCAGTATGTAGTGTCTCCACTTTAAAGAGTCCTCTCCTGCTGATGTTCAGGTGTATATCAGTATGTAGTGTCTCTACTTTAAAGAGTCCTCTCCTGCTGATGTTCAGGTGTATATCAGTATGTAGTGTCTCTACTTTAAAGAGTCCTCTCCTGCTGATGTTCAGGTGTATATCAGTATGTAGTGTCTCTACTTTAAAGAGTCCTCTCCTGCTGATGTTCAGGTGTATATCAGTATGTAGTGTCTCTACTTTAAAGAGTCCTCTCCTGCTGATGTTCAGGTGTATATCAGTATGTAGTGTCTCTACTTTAAAGAGTCCTCTCCTGCTGATGTTCAGGTGTATATCAGTATGTAGTGTTCTCTACTTTAAAGAGTCCTCTCCTGCTGATGTTCAGGTGTATATCAGTATATAATGTCTCTACTTTAAAGAGTCCTCTCCTGCTGATGTTCAGGTGTATATCAGTATGTAGTGTCTCTACTTTAAAGAGTCCTCTCCTGCTGATGTTCAGGTGTATATCAGTATGTAGTGTCTCTACTTTAAAGAGTCCTCTCCTGCTGATGTTCAGGTGTATATCAGTATGTAGTGTCTCTACTTTAAAGAGTCCTCTCCTGCTGATGTTCAGGTGTATATCAGTATGTAGTGTCTCTACTTTAAAGAGTCCTCTCCTGCTGATGTTCAGGTGTATATCAGTATGTAGTGTCTCTACTTTAAAGAGTCCTCTCCTGCTGATGTTCAGGTGCATATCAGTATGTAGTGTCTCTACTTTAAAGAGTCCTCTCCTGCTGATGTTCAGGTGTATATCAGTATGTAATGTCTCTACTTTAAAGAGTCCTCTCCTGCTGATGTTCAGGTGTATATCAGTATGTAGTGTCTCTACTTTAAAGAGTCCTCTCCTGCTGATGTTCAGGTGTATATCAGTATGTAGTGTCTCTACTTTAAAGAGTCCTCTCCTGCTGATGTTCAGGTGTATATCAGTATGTAGTGTCTCTACTTTAAAGAGTCCTCTCCTGCTGATGTTCAGGTGTATATCAGTATGTAGTGTCTCTACTTTAAAGAGTCCTCTCCTGCTGATGTTCAGGTGTATATCAGTATGTAGTGTCTCTACTTTAAAGAGTCCTCTCCTGCTGATGTTCAGGTGTATATCAGTATGTAGTGTCTCTATTTTAAAGAGTCCTCTCCTGCTGATGTTCAGGTGTATATCAGTATGTAGTGTCTTTACTTTAAAGAGTCCTCTCCTGCTGATGTTCAGGTGTATATCAGTATGTAGTGTCTCTACTTTAAAGAGTCCTCTCCTGCTGATGTTCAGGTGTATATCAGTATGTAGTGTCTCTACTTTAAAGAGTCCTCTCCTGGTGATGTTCAGGTGTATATCAGTACGTAGTGTCTCTACTTTAAAGAGTCCTCTCCTGCTGATGTTCAGGTGTATATCAGTACGTAGTGTCTCTACTTTAAAGAGTCCTCTCCTGCTGATGTTCAGGTGTATATCAGTATGTAGTGTCTCTACTTTAAACCACATATGTATATGTTTTATTTGTATCGGGCTGTGTCTAGCCCCCAGGAAGTGCTCCGGACTCTCGGGGAAATATTCGTAGTGGCCAAACGACGGTACTACAACTTCCGGATACTTCCGTATCCAGTTCTTGTTATGTTCACTGGACTCTCAACTTCCGTTACGTAGCCAAGATGGCGGTCGTTGAGTGTGGGAAGTGGACTCATCATAGATACAGAAGTAAACGAGACAAAGCATATGTTTTATATGCAGTGGTGGGCTACACACCAAGTACAGGATGCTACTTCTCCAGAGTCCTTCATATATCAACCAGAGACAGAAACACTGGTACGATGACTAATAGAAGACAGGGAACACGGAGAAAGTGTCCTTCGTCGCAATCTTCAGTTTCTTCCCCAAAGAAAGTAAAGCCTCCATAAAAAGCTCACGTCGGCTTCTTTGCACAGCAGTGTCAGACAATAGTGAGCGCTGTGCCTTTATCCAGTTCAATGCATGCTCTTATGGTCTTCAAAGCACCTGAGTGTGTCAGCACAGGAGGAGGCGGTGACTCATCAGTGGGATGGAGGAGAAAGAGAAACCTGGAACAGTGTGAGAGGCGTTCAGGGTGCAGGCTGGTCGACACACAGGAAAATACAGCGAGCGGATAACTAAAGCAGATTTAGTCGGATGTGAGCTGAGCCAGCAGGAGCCGGGATGGAGAGCACTATAGATTATTCTGTTACCTTTCTCTGAAGGCCTTTCATCACCTGTACATAAAACGTGTTCAGTATAAACAACGAATTCATTAAAGTCTACTGAGACAGAGCCAGGTCAATTATCGGTCCCTAATGTTTCATAAAACCCTGCCTTCCATAAATTATGTTTATGACATTAAACTTGCAATCGCAGCTTTTTTTTTTTGACATAAGATCACCCGATTTTACTTTTTTTTTTTACAACAAACATGGCATAGTAACCATCCCCCCACCCCCCTACAAAACAAAACCGAAAAGCGTCACAATACAATATAAAAGAGGAGCAAAAATAAGTAAATACAAAAAAAAAAATACAAAAAAATACAAAAAAAAAATACAAGAGGATATCACAAAAGCACAGAAATACAAAGAAACACTGTGTTGCACCATGCACATTGGGCTGCATGACCATTCACACGCCAAAGGAGACAATCACTTATCATTGAATTATAACTGTCCAGTCTCAATAGTAGCTACGACGTACATTAATGAGTAATAGAATTGTCTAATCCCCTAAAGAAGGAATCGAATTAACAAAAGAGAGAATAGGATCCCAGGTTTTACTAAATTTATCAGAGCATCCCCTTATACTATACTTAATCTTCTCTAAGTATAAGAAAGACATTAAGTCCTTCAACCACGACTGAGAAGATGGAGGTTTCTGGTCCTTCCACTGCAGTAAAATACGTCTGCGGGCTACAAGTGAAGCAAAAGCAATAACATTTCTCTCCTTGTTAGTGAAACTAGAGAATTCCTCAGGGACACCAAAAATAGAAATTAAAGGGCTAGGAACCACCGGCTTATTGAAGGCCTTTGAGAGTGTATCATAAAAAGAGGACCAGAATGAACCCAGCTTTGGACAGGAGAAAAACATGTGTGTGTGGTTGGCCGGAGAAAGAGAGCATCTATCACACATCTCACTTGTGTCAAACAGTTTGCTGAGTCTAACTTTGGTCAGGTGTGATCTGTGTAGGACCTTAAACTGTATCAGTGTCAGTCTGGCGCAAGATGAAGTAGAGTTGACTCTGTCTAGGGCCCCCTGCCACCATTCATCTGAAAAGGTAGCCCCAAGCTCCTTCTCCCAGATGTTCCTAGTCGCTAAAGGAGATGATAGTGCTGACAAGATTAACTTCCCCACGGCTGAAATTACTCCACGTACAGGGGTCAATAGAATTGTATCAATGAGAGAATTAGGTGGTTGATGAGGAACATTGGGGAAGTTACAACGAGCAAAGTCTCGGATTTGAAAATATCTAAATAACTGAGAGTTTGGAAGGTCAAATTTAGTCTTGAGAATATCGAAGGAGACAAAAATGTTATCAACAAAAAGTTGTTTGAAATAAACCAACCCTTTCTCCTTCCACAAAGAGAAAACCGGGTCAAGAGATGAAGGAAGAAAAATATGATTATTACAAATGGGCATTAGCAGGGAAAGGGAAACCATTTTAAAGTGGCGTCTAAATTGCCTCCAAATCTTTACAGTAGATTGTACAATTGGGTTGGATACGCATTTAGCAGGATATGATTTTAGGGGGGCACAAATTAACGACGATAAAGAGATAGAGCCACAAGTCCGCGCTTCCATCTGGCACCAGTCTGTAATGGGGGAGTTGTGCCAAGTGTGAATCTTTTGAATATTGGCCGCCCAATAGTATGCCAGAAGGTTAGGTAGAGCAAGGCCACCATCTTCTTTAGCCCTTTGTAGGACAGAATATTTTACCCTTGGGGTCTTTCCTGCCCAAATAAAAGATGAAATAGTCTTGTCTAAGTCCTTAAAAAAAGATTTGGGGAGGAATAATGGTAAACATTGAAAAAGGAATGAGAATCTTGGAAGCACATTCATTTTGATTGAATTGATTCTACCTACAATCGACAGAGGGAGAGAGTTCCAGCGATGTAGGTCAGATTTAACCTCCTTCACCAACTTCAAAACGTTATGCTTATGAAGTGAGGGGAGACTATGTGAAATATTAATGCCCAAGTACCGGAAACCAGAGGAGGCCAAATGAAAAGGCAGACTCTGGGCCGGAATCTGTTTTGCCGCAAGATTAAGAGGGAAACATTCGCTCTTACTGATGTTCAACTTGTATCCCGAAAAGGAACCAAACGTTTGTAAAACGTCAAGAATCCCGTTAATACTGGCCGTAGGGTTCGAGACATAGAGCAGCAAATCATCTGCGTACAGCGAAACCCTGTGTTCAACCCCATTCCTATAGATACCTGTAAAAGCTGGTGAGTTTCTGAGAACGATGGAAAGTGGCTCGATTGCAATTGCAAACAGTAAAGGCGACAGGGGACAGCCTTGGCGGCAACCGCGTTGTAAGGGGAACAATTTGGATTGAGTGGAGTTGGTAGTCACACTAGCTGTAGGAGCACTATACAATAATTGAATCCATGAAATATATCTTTGACCAAAACCAAACTTGTCAAGAGCTGAAAATAAATAACCCCACTCCACTCGGTCAAAAGCCTTCTCCGCATCCATAGAGATTACCATTTCAGCCTCTTGTGTGCTAGACTTAGACATTATAATATTAAGGAGGCGACGAATATTTGAGGACAACTGTCTACCCCTTATGAAGCCAGTTTGATCACCCGAAATAATGTTTGGTAGACAGGGGTCCAGACGGCGAGCCAGGGTCTTAGCTAATAGCTTTATGTCAGAGTTGAGCAAACTAACAGGTCTCCAGCTGCTACATTCTGCTGGATCTTTGTTTTTTTTTGGAATGAGTGAAATTGATGCTTGAGTTACGGGTGGAGGAAGGGACCCCTGCTCTAAGGAGTCGTTGAACATGTCCAATAGCAAGGGAGCCAGTTGATCAGAGAATTTCTTTAAAAAGTCAGCTGGGAAGCCATCCGGGCCCGGTGCCTTGCCATTCTGTATTAATCTGAGACTGTCTGTAACCTCCTTTAAACTGAGTGGAGCATCTAGATTCCTTTTACTTGTTTCGCTGATCGTAGGGAAGTCCAAATTATCCAAAAATGGTTTCATTAAGATGTTGTCAGGTGGAGCCTCTGATTGGTAAAGATTAGAATAGTACGAAGCGAAAACATTATTTATCTCCTTTGGGTCTGTAACTATTGTATGGGGGGATTTGCGAATTTGTGTAATAAAACGTGAGGCAGATTGACGCTTTAGTTGTAACGCTAGCAGTCGGCTGGCCTTGTCCCCATATTCATAATAGGTGCTCTTTGTGCGCCTTAAAACAAACTCTGCTTTGTTTGTGGAAATAAGATCAAATTCAGTTTGGAGCTCGAGTCTCTCCGTCTGAAGAGCGGGACTAGGAGAAGAGGGGTTCTGTCTGTCAATTTGTCGAATTGCTTCCATCAGCTCAAGGTGTCTCTGTATTTGCTGCTTATGTTCCCTGGCACTGTAAGAGATAATCTCACCGCGAATTACCGCTTTACAGGTTTCCCACAGGAGGGAAGGAGAAGTCGAGTCAGATTTGTTATTTAGGATAAAGAGTCTAATTTTCTCAGAAATAAATTCGCAGAATTTATTAGAAGATAATAACCCAGTATTCAATCTCCAATTTGGGCACTGTCCACTTTTAGGAAGCAATTCCAAGTCTAATAAAAGGGGGGCATGGTCTGATATGACTATTGCTGAATATTCACATAATTTCACTGAAGGAAGGAGTATTTTGTCTAAAAAAAAATAATCAATGCGAGAATATGTTTGATGAACATGGGAGTAGAATGAAAACTCTTTTGCTGTTGGGTGGCTGAATCTCCACGTATCCACACAACCGATTTGGTCCACAAGTGACATAAGAGCTCTAGCCGTACTAGATGGGGTTAGGTTTTTTGGCTTGGATAAATCAAGGGCAGGATTAACAACCAAGTTAAGATCTCCCCCCAAAATAAGGTGATGTGAATCCAGGCATGGGATTAATGAGAATAAGGATGTCATAAAATTAGGACAACTCCAATTAGGGGCATAGACGCAAACCATAATAACAGGAATTTGGAGCAATACACCCACGACTATAATGTAACGCCCATTTGTATCAGAAATACACTTTTCTAAAGAGAACTGCAGTCGTTTGTGTAGTAAAATTGCTGTACCTCTGGAACGGCTATTGAAGCTGGAGTGGAACACTTGTCCGACCCAGGGTTTCCGCAGTCTGGTGTGGTCACAGACACGCAGGTGGGTCTCCTGCAGAAAAGCAATGTCCGTCGTCATATCCTTAAGATGTGAAAATACTCTGGCTCTTTTAGTAGGCCGCCAAGTCCTCTGACATTCCAGCTTGTAAACCTGATTGATCCTTGCATTGCTCTCTGTCTTATATCAGCCATAGAGCATGAGCCACAATATCAGCCTTTGGAATAATATGATGAAATTATGAATTAGCCAGTAGGCTACAACACAGAGCAAGGTAACAACTTCAAATGTGTTATAAAGATTGGCACCAAAGAAAAAAGTTCCTCCCGTATTGAGAAAAAAGAGAAAGAAAGAGAAAGAAAAAACACACACAAAAAACACAACCCAACGAGATCAGATGTCTGAATCTCTAACAAATCCCTACAACCTTGTCCTAAACTCATCCTGTAACGTAGATGAGCGCGCAGGAAATGTTCTGCACACCTCCGGTTAACTACGGTGTAGTTGGCTTCCCTTCAAAATGTATAATTATCACATATACAACCCCATCTGATTTTCAGTCATTCCCCAGTCCACACTCCCATAAACGAGACAGCAGTGACCTCTATTGGCCTAGCAGGGAGCTGCAAGCAATGTCTAATTTAACGTTCATGTCCGTGTAGCTTCAGCTCGGTTATAGAAATAAAAATAACTTAAGTGAAAAACAAGATTCAGAGGGGGTATGTGGACAGAGTACTGATCATTCACTTACTGCTATGAACCTGGTAGAAACGCTCTGCCTCTTCCGCGGAGTCGAAAATGCGAGTCTGTCCGTTAATAGTAACACGCAGGCGGGCTGGGTAGAGTAAGCCGAAGCGTATTCCCTCCTTGTAGAGCTGCGACTTCACTTTGTTAAAGGCGGCCCGCTTCTTGGCGAGTGTGGCGCTGAAATCTTCAAAGATCCTGATGGGATGACCTTGGTACGAGACATCCCGGGATTTCCTAGCCCACAGCAGCACACGTTCCTTCTGGGCATATTTATGGAAGTGGACAATGAGGGGCCGGGAACCTTGCGGCGGTTTCGGAGCCAGACTGCGATGTGCACGGTCTAGCTCCAAGGTATCCAGCTGAGGGTCTCCGACCATCTTCTTGAACAGTGTAGTCATGAAGAGACGAGCATCATCCCCCTCCATTCCTTCTGGAATGCCAATCACACGGAGATTCTGTCGTTTGGAACGTGAAACCAGGTCTTCCACCGCCAGCTGCAATCTGTCATTCACCTGATTAGTGGTCTCCAACTTGGATTTCAATACGGCCACCTCTCGCTCCAGAGTAGTGATTCCATCTGAATGAGCGCTGAGAGCCGTTTCCATTCCGGTGATGGTGGCAGTATGTGTAGCCACGGTGTCTGTGATCTTTTGAAGAGAGGCTTGGATTGGGGCCAGGGCGGTGTTCATGGAAGCGGTAAGTTCACCTGTTACGTCTTTACGCAGTTTCTCAAGCTCTCCGACTAGCATATCGAGTGTTAGCGGCTGCACGCTAGCTTCCGAAGCACTGGTAGCCATCTTGTTAGCCTCTTTATCTTGCGAGCTGAAGAGTTTAGTTTGTTGCTGACTTTTGCCACGACTGCCTTGAGTTTTACTCATTTCAACAACGAAAAAGTTACTGAGGCACTACTAATGACTAATCAAGTAAGAAAAGTAGCAGACGTCTGGGTGTATATCTGTAAAAGCGAAAAAGGATTAGGGAGCAAACGCCAATGCGACCGATCACTCCAACGCCATAACCGGAAGCCGCAGCTTTTGTTTTTAACGCACATTCATTTCCTGCTTTTGAGTTTTGAGTTCAGCAAAAATGTAAAAATACTAAATCTAAATTAGATCAAGAAATGGAGCTCAGCGGAGTCGTTGTCTTCGTTAAACAATTGAAATCTACCTGACGTCACTTTATTTTAAATAGCTGAAAGGTAACATTAGCGAACATGACAGCAGGAGCCAGAATACCCTTGAGCCTGAATTTAATATTTATAATATTATTATTAATATAATAGTTATTTATATCACTTTTATTTGTATTTGTCGAGCACTTCCGGCAACGGCCCCATGGGTGTGATTTGTGTATTAAGGTCACCTGTTGCATGCTGGGGATGACAGAGGGTGAGCTAGCTCCGATTCTTTATCGGTCGTTTCATTTTGTTTATTAAACATCTCAACTTCCGTTTGGACTTTCTTCTTGAAAACTCGTCGAAGCCTAAAGCCAGATATAGCTTCTTCAATTTAAAAAGGGGTTTGATTTTAAGGTGTGTGTTAACAGTGACTTTAACACATGAACAAAATACCTCTAAAAAAAGGAGGAAATGTTGCAGCATTAAACCTTTAGAAATAAAAGACTTTTTAAATTGTGAGCTGTGCTTCAGCCGGATGGTGATCAGTTACTTACTGAAAGCATTTCGTGAACGGTGTAACGCAGGGGTGTCAAACTCAAGACCTCATTTTATGTGGCCCGTAAGAGCTTGCAAAGTATATAATACGTTTATTATACGGTTACATGCAGCTTTACAGAAGCACGTTGCCTATAAACTACATGTCCCACAATGCATCTCGTTTTGTGACACGCGCACTGAAGAGATTTGCCCTAGACTTCTGCTTTCAGACGTAGTTAATTATGAAGTTATTACCCTATCCGATAATAATCCAATGCAGAGGTAATAATGTGATATAATACATGATTTAATATATATTATAAATGTATATTTATATAGTCTTAAAGTTACAACCGGCACTTTGAGTGGTAAAAACTCAACTAGACGTGTTTGGAGGAGAAAGAATGCTGAGTTGCATCCAAAGAACACCTGCTGTGAAACATGGGGCTGGGACCATCATGCTTTGGGGCTTTCTGCAAAGGGACCAGGACGACTGATCCGTGTAGAGGAAAGAATGAATGGGGCCATGTATCGTGAGATTTTGAGTGACAACCTCCTTCCATCAGCAACGGCATTGAAGATGAAACGTGGCTGGGTCTTTCAGCATGACAATGATCCCAAACACACCGCCCGGGCAACAAAGGAGTGGATTCGTAAGAAGCATTTCAAGGTCCTGGTCCTAGCCAGTCTCCAGATCTCAACCCCATAGAAAATCTTTGGAGGGAGTTGAAAGTCTGTGTTGCCCAGCGACAGCCCCAAAACATCACTGCTCTAGAGGAGTGCTTATCAAAATTTGTTCAGTAATGTTCCCCCCTTGAAACATTTTCTCAGCCAAGTACCCCCTGACCGACCCCGAACATTTTTGATCGAAAAAGCCTATATAAATAATTACAATATAGTGATGTTATAGTGATGTGTGTGATGTATTAACTCCTTCGTGGTATGCATTACAACAAACTAAGGATATTTTCATCTTCATGCATGACAAAAAATAACATAATACTTTTATAAAACAGATTTTCTCCAAGGAGTTTTTCAATTTAAGTAATATGTTATTGTGAAAAACTATAAAATACAATACACACATTTGACATGTTTATATGAGGACCCCCTTGGTGGTTCTAGGAATGTTTGATATAAAATTGTGTTTTCAATTTAACTTATTTTACTAAGATTATTTTTTTAATTAGCCTTTTTTTTATCTCACGTACCCCCTGCAGTACCCCAACGTACCCCCAGGGGTCCGCGTACCCCATTTGAGAATCACTGCTCTAGAGGAGATCTGCATGGAGGAATGGGCCAACATACCAGCAACAGTGTGTGAACACCTTGTGAAGACTTACAGAAAACGTTTGACCTCTGTCTTCATTGCCAACAAAGGGTATACAACAAAGGATTGAGATGAACTTTTGTCATTTCGTAACATGCATGTTTCCTGCCGCTGCCGCAGTGTGACGCAGGGAGAATACAACCAAAAGGCTTGTGTTAGAGTCCTGTTGTTGTGATATCTGAGTGCACTGTGGCTCCCTACCACTACTCTGCTTCTCATATTTTCTCCTCTCACTTTCACTCCCGACCTCGCTCACATCCTCACTTCTAATTATCCCGCTTAATGCCAGAGACGCAGCAGCTGATGCTTCCGCAGTAAAAGCCTCGCTAAGTGTCAGAACTCAGAGGTTACTTTGTTCAAGAGGCTTTCGCACCCTTCCTCATTCAGGTTGTGTTGTTTTGTTGCAGGACAAAATAAATAGTAGGCTACCGTTATCTTCTTCTTGCTTGGGTTTTGCAACTAATTGAGTAATTAATGAATCCCGATGTTCAATATTTTCATGCTTGTTTGCAAAGTAAGCTTTTAGTTTGAGCTCTTGTCTCTTCCCTGTAGTGCTCTATCGGTGTTAGTGCATGTAAATGGTCTGCAAAGGCTACAATCCCTGTGTTCCCTCCAGAGGGAGTTTCTCTCCCACAAACTCGGTTTTAATTTGTACTTAAATACATATTTGATCATAAACTGTCTTTTTAAGTTAAAGTTACCTTTGGATTGAAATAGTTTACACATTACCATTTACCTCCTGAAAATGTATCTTGTGATTAAAAACTTTGACTATTTCTAACTAATGATTTAAATGGACTCTTTCACTAGAGATCATATTTATTTTATAAAATGTTAATAGTTCTCTTTTATAACATCCTAATTTGTGTTACTGTTTCTATATCTGCACCACGATACACCAAAGCAAAGTCCTGAGAAATGTTCTAATTCTTGAGAGCACTTGAGAGTCCTGACTGTTCTGCCCCCTGGTGGTCCTAGTGGTCAAAGCAATGGATGCAATCACCTTTAAAGTGACTTTCAAGTTGAAGAAGCGTCTGCTCTAATGGCCTTTGACCTGCTGCAGCAGATATGGACTCCTTGTTGCTGCTCGTCTGCTGATGCAAACAGCTAGGCTCTCTGGGTAATTAGAGGCCTCTGTGCTGACAGGAGGGCACGAGGCTTAATCAGGGCCTAACGAGGCCGCTGTCAGGGAATGAACCTGCACTCACATCTGACCCCAGCAGGATTAACCTCATCGTTACCTGCCGTGTGTTTACAGGTTAGTGTTTCAGACTCGTTACTGAAGCTGTTCTTTCAGCAAGACACCAAATGGAAACCTTCTGTTCATATCCTTGCAGAGCTTCATTGAAAGTACTAATACAGCAGTGCAGAACAGTAGCAGTGTTACTAAAGGTGGGGTCGGTAAGTTTCAGAAACCGGCTCGAGATACACTTTTTGTTATATTCCATGGAATGCTCTTAACATCCGATAGCAATGAATATCTGAAGTGCTTTGACAACAAATCCATAAAGAATGTCATCTGTAGAAGCCGTGATACTGTAAAAAGTACAGCCTACCTGCCTGTCAGCCTTCCATCGGGGCACACACTTATCTCGTGCCCTCATTGGTCATGTGCGCGTTCGTGTGTTGGAGGAGGGGCTCTGTGAGGAAGTGGCAGATTTTCTCCGGCTGTGTATTTTCTAATTCTAGCGATCTTGAGCCGGTTTCTCAAATGTACCTACCCCACCTTTAAGAAAAAGTACAAAAGTATTAGCTTAAAAAAAATGTAAAGTACTAAGTAAAAGTACTCACTATGCCAACTGTTATGGAAATCTAGGACCCAAACACGGCTGGAGAGTACAAGTCAAAGTGATCAAAACAAATAAATGGTGAATCGAGAAAAGCTGTCTTTTGGTTATTTATTTGAAGCTTCAAATACACGATACAATATATAAAATATGTCACAGGTCTGGCAGAGTATAAAAAGTCTGCCCGAGAGTGAGCAGAACAATGAAAAAGCAGAGATTATATATGAAAAGAGTGGGAATGTTATAACTCTTGTGTTCACACGGCGAAATTGTTATGAGACACCTTCTGGCCTTGAGCAGATAGCATAACGGTTCTTGTGTGACTGTGTATGAGTCTCCCAGTCGCCAAAACAGCTGTGACCTTGCAGCCCCTGGGAATAAACCCAGATAGGAGAATATAATAGAATAATAATGGTAAAAGCACATCAGGAAATAAGAAGCATTTGGTTTAAGCATATGAAGGATATAATAAGAATGATATAATAAAAATTTCCACTACACAACTGACCTTTGTCACAATTATTGAGATATAACATTACATTATTCTCAACTTGAAGAGTAAGTGCAATAAACCATGTAGCGGCGATCAGAAAAGGCCACTCGTGGAGGTTAGCAGTCAGAGTTCCCAACGCGGGTTGTGGTGAAGGACGAGGTCCACCATGACGTCATTTGTAATGCTTTATTTCTTTCTCCAAGGTTAAAATGTTATTTTACGACTCACGTAGGCCTATCTAAAAGAGTCCTCTCCTGCTGATGTTCAGGTGTATATCAGTATGTAGTGTCTCTACTTTAAAGAGTCCTCTCCTGCTGATGTTCAGGTGTATATCAGTATATAGTGTCTCTACTTTAAAGAGTCCTCTCCTGCTGATGTTCGGGTGTATATCAGTATGTAGTGTCTCGACTTTAAAGAGTCCTCTCCTGCCGATGTTCAGGTTCATATCAGCATGTAGTGTCTCTACTTTAAAGAGTCCTCTCCTGCTGATGTTCAGGTGTATATCAGTATGTAGTGTCTCTACTTTAAACCACATATGTATATGTTTTATTTGTATCGGGCTGTGTCTAGCCCCCAGGAAGTGCTCCGGACTCTCAGGGAAATATTCGTAGTGGCCAAACGACGGTACTACAACTTCCGGATACTTCCGTATCCAGTTCTTGTTATGTTCACTGGACTCTCAACTTCCGTTACGTAGCCAAGATGGCGGTCGTTGAGTGTGGGAAGTGGACTCATCATAGATACAGAAGTAAACGAGACAAAGCATATGTTTTATATGCAGTGGTGGGCTACATACCAAGTACAGGATGCTACTTCTCCAGAGTCCTTCATATATCAACCAGAGACAGAAACACTGGTACGATGACTAATAGAAGACAGGGAACACGGAGAAAGTGTCCTTCGTCGCAATCTTCAGTTTCTTCCCCAAAGAAAGTAAAGCCTCCATAAAAAGCTCACGTCGGCTTCTTTGCACAGCAGTGTCAGACAATAGTGAGCGCTGTGCCTTTATCCAGTTCAATGCATGCTCTTATGGTCTTCAAAGCACCTGAGTGTCTCAGCACAGGAGGAGGCGGTGACTCATCAGTGGGATGGAGGAGAAAGAGAAACCTGGAACAGTGTGAGAGGCGTTCAGGGTGCAGGCTGGTCGACACACAGGAAAATACAGCGAGCGGATAACTAAAGCAGATTTAGTCGGATGTGAGCTGAGCCAGCAGGAGCCGGGATGGAGAGCACTATAGATTATTCTGTTACCTTTCTCTGAAGGCCTTTCATCACCTGTACATAAAACGTGTTCAGTATAAACAACGAATTCATTAAAGTCTACTTCAGGTGTATATCAGTATGTAGTGTCCCTAATGTTTCATAAAACCCTGCCTTCCATGAATTATGTTTATGACATTAAACTTGCAATCGCAGCTTTTTTTTTTTTTTTTGACATAAGATCACCCGATTTTCCTTTTTTTTTTACAACAAACATGGCATAGTAACCATCCCCCCACCCCCCTACAAAACAAAACCGAAAAGCGTCACAATACAATATAAAAGAGGAGCAAAAATAAGTAAATACAAAAAAAAAAATACAAAAAAATACAAAAAAAAAATACAAGAGGATATCACAAAAGCACAGAAATACAAAGAAACACTGTGTTGCACCATGCACATTGGGCTGCATGACCATTCACACGCCAAAGGAGACAATCACTTATCATTGAATTATAACTGTCCAGTCTCAATAGTAGCTACGACGTACATTAATGAGTAATAGAATTGTCTAATCCCCTAAAGAAGGAATCGAATTAACAAAAGAGAGAATAGGATCCCAGGTTTTACTAAATTTATCAGAGCATCCCCTTATACTATACTTAATCTTCTCTAAGTATAAGAAAGACATTAAGTCCTTCAACCACGACTGAGAAGATGGAGGTTTCTGGTCCTTCCACTGCAGTAAAATACGTCTGCGGGCTACAAGTGAAGCAAAAGCAATAACATTTCTCTCCTTGTTAGTGAAACTAGAGAATTCCTCAGGGACACCAAAAATAGAAATTAAAGGGCTAGGAACCACCGGCTTATTGAAGGCCTTTGAGAGTGTATCATAAAAAGAGGACCAGAATGAACCCAGCTTTGGACAGGAGAAAAACATGTGTGTGTGGTTGGCCGGAGAAAGAGAGCATCTATCACACATCTCACTTGTGTCAAACAGTTTGCTGAGTCTAACTTTGGTCAGGTGTGATCTGTGTAGGACCTTAAACTGTATCAGTGTCAGTCTGGCGCAAGATGAAGTAGAGTTGACTCTGTCTAGGGCCCCCTGCCACCATTCATCTGAAAAGGTAGCCCCAAGCTCCTTCTCCCAGATGTTCCTAGTCGCTAAAGGAGATGATAGTGCTGACAAGATTAACTTCCCCACGGCTGAAATTACTCCACGTACAGGGGTCAATAGAATTGTATCAATGAGAGAATTAGGTGGTTGATGAGGAACATTGGGGAAGTTACAACGAGCAAAGTCTCGGATTTGAAAATATCTAAATAACTGAGAGTTTGGAAGGTCAAATTTAGTCTTGAGAATATCGAAGGAGACAAAAATGTTATCAACAAAAAGTTGTTTGAAATAAACCAACCCTTTCTCCTTCCACAAAGAGAAAACCGGGTCAAGAGATGAAGGAAGAAAAATATGATTATTACAAATGGGCATTAGCAGGGAAAGGGAAACCATTTTAAAGTGGCGTCTAAATTGCCTCCAAATCTTTACAGTAGATTGTACAATTGGGTTGGATACGCATTTAGCAGGATATGATTTTAGGGGGGCACAAATTAACGACGATAAAGAGATAGAGCCACAAGTCCGCGCTTCCATCTGGCACCAGTCTGTAATGGGGGAGTTGTGCCAAGTGTGAATCTTTTGAATATTGGCCGCCCAATAGTATGCCAGAAGGTTAGGTAGAGCAAGGCCACCATCTTCTTTAGCCCTTTGTAGGACAGAATATTTTACCCTTGGGGTCTTTCCTGCCCAAATAAAAGATGAAATAGTCTTGTCTAAGTCCTTAAAAAAAGATTTGGGGTGGAATAATGGTAAACATTGAAAAAGGAATGAGAATCTTGGAAGCACATTCATTTTGATTGAATTGATTCTACCTACAATCGACAGAGGGAGAGAGTTCCAGCGATGTAGGTCAGATTTAACCTCCTTCACCAACTTCAAAACGTTATGCTTATGAAGTGAGGCGAGACTATGTGAAATATTAATGCCCAAGTACCGGAAACCAGAGGAGGCCAAATGAAAAGGCAGACTCTGGGCCGGAATCTGTTTTGCCGCAAGATTAAGAGGGAAACATTCGCTCTTACTGATGTTCAACTTGTATCCCGAAAAGGAACCAAACGTTTGTAAAACGTCAAGAATCCCGTTAATACTGGCCGTAGGGTTCGAGACATAGAGCAGCAAATCATCTGCGTACAGCGAAACCCTGTGTTCAACCCCATTCCTATAGATACCTGTAAAAGCTGGTGAGTTTCTGAGAACGATGGAAAGTGGCTCGATTGCAATTGCAAACAGTTAAGGCGACAGGGGACAGCCTTGGCGGCAACCGCGTTGTAAGGGGAACAATTTGGATTGAGTGGAGTTGGTAGTCACACTAGCTGTAGGAGCACTATACAATAATTGAATCCATGAAATATATCTTTGACCAAAACCAAACTTGTCAAGAGCTGAAAATAAATAACCCCACTCCACTCGGTCAAAAGCCTTCTCCGCATCCATAGAGATTACCATTTCAGCCTCTTGTGTGCTAGACTTAGACATTATAATATTAAGGAGGCGACGAATATTTGAGGACAACTGTCTACCCCTTATGAAGCCAGTTTGATCACCCGAAATAATGTTTGGTAGACAGGGGTCCAGACGGCGAGCCAGGGTCTTAGCTAATAGCTTTATGTCAGAGTTGAGCAAACTAACAGGTCTCCAGCTGCTACATTCTGCTGGATCTTTGTTTTTTTTTGGAATGAGTGAAATTGATGCTTGAGTTACGGGTGGAGGAAGGGACCCCTGCTCTAAGGAGTCGTTGAACATGTCCAATAGCAAGGGAGCCAGTTGATCAGAGAATTTCTTTAAAAAGTCAGCTGGGAAGCCATCCGGGCCCGGTGCCTTGCCATTCTGTATTAATCTGAGACTGTCTGTAACCTCCTTTAAACTGAGTGGAGCATCTAGATTCCTTTTACTTGTTTCGCTGATCGTAGGGAAGTCCAAATTATCCAAAAATGGTTTCATTAAGATGTTGTCAGGTGGAGCCTCTGATTGGTAAAGATTAGAATAGTACGAAGCGAAAACATTATTTATCTCCTTTGGGTCTGTAACTATTGTATGGGGGGATTTGCGAATTTGTGTAATAAAACGTGAGGCAGATTGACGCTTTAGTTGTAACGCTAGCAGTCGGCTGGCCTTGTCCCCATATTCATAATAGGTGCTCTTTGTGCGCCTTAAAACAAACTCTGCTTTGTTTGTGGAAATAAGATCAAATTCAGTTTGGAGCTCGAGTCTCTCCGTCTGAAGAGCGGGACTAGGAGAAGAGGGGTTCTGTCTGTCAATTTGTCGAATTGCTTCCATCAGCTCAAGGTGTCTCTGTATTTGCTGCTTATGTTCCCTGGCACTGTAAGAGATAATCTCACCGCGAATTACCGCTTTACAGGTTTCCCACAGGAGGGAAGGAGAAGTCGAGTCAGATTTGTTATTTAGGATAAAGAGTCTAATTTTCTCAGAAATAAATTCGCAGAATTTATTAGAAGATAATAACCCAGTATTCAATCTCCAATTTGGGCACTGTCCACTTTTAGGAAGCAATTCCAAGTCTAATAAAAGGGGGGCATGGTCTGATATGACTATTGCTGAATATTCACATAATTTCACTGAAGGAAGGAGTATTTTGTCTAAAAAAAAATAATCAATGCGAGAATATGTTTGATGAACATGGGAGTAGAATGAAAACTCTTTTGCTGTTGGGTGGCTGAATCTCCACGTATCCACACAACCGATTTGGTCCACAAGTGACATAAGAGCTCTAGCCGTACTAGATGGGGTTAGGTTTTTTGGCTTGGATAAATCAAGGGCAGGATTAACAACCAAGTTAAGATCTCCCCCCAAAATAAGGTGATGTGAATCCAGGCATGGGATTAATGAGAATAAGGATGTCATAAAATTAGGACAACTCCAATTAGGGGCATAGACGCAAACCATAATAACAGGAATTTGGAGCAATACACCCACGACTATAATGTAACGCCCATTTGTATCAGAAATACACTTTTCTAAAGAGAACTGCAGTCGTTTGTGTAGTAAAATTGCTGTACCTCTGGAACGGCTATTGAAGCTGGAGTGGAACACTTGTCCGACCCAGGGTTTCCGCAGTCTGGTGTGGTCACAGACACGCAGGTGGGTCTCCTGCAGAAAAGCAATGTCCGTCGTCATATCCTTAAGATGTGAAAATACTCTGGCTCTTTTAGTAGGCCCGCCAAGTCCTCTGACATTCCAGCTTGTAAACCTGATTGATCCTTGCATTGCTCTCTGTCTTATATCAGCCATAGAGCATGAGCCACAATATCAGCCTTTGGAATAATATGATGAAATTATGAATTAGCCAGTAGGCTACAACACAGAGCAAGGTAACAACTTCAAATGTGTTATAAAGATTGGCACCAAAGAAAAAAGTTCCTCCCGTATTGAGAAAAAAGAGAAAGAAAGAGAAAGAAAAAAACACACACAAAAAACACAACCCAACGAGATCAGATGTCTGAATCTCTAACAAATCCCTACAACCTTGTCCTAAACTCATCCTGTAACGTAGATGAGCGCGCAGGAAATGTTCTGCACACCTCCGGTTAACTACGGTGTAGTTGGCTTCCCTTCAAAATGTATAATTATCACATATACAACCCCATCTGATTTTCAGTCATTCCCCAGTCCACACTCCCATAAACGAGACAGCAGTGACCTCTATTGGCCTAGCAGGGAGCTGCAAGCAATGTCTAATTTAACGTTCATGTCCGTGTAGCTTCAGCTCGGTTATAGAAATAAAAATAACTTAAGTGAAAAACAAGATTCAGAGGGGGTATGTGGACAGAGTACTGATCATTCACTTACTGCTATGAACCTGATAGAAATGCTCTGCCTCTTCCGCGGAGTCGAAAATGCGAGTCTGTCCGTTAATAGTAACACGCAGGCGGGCTGGGTAGAGTAAGCCGAAGCGTATTCCCTCCTTGTAGAGCTGCGACTTCACTTTGTTAAAGGCGGCCCGCTTCTTGGCGAGTGTGGCGCTGAAATCTTCAAAGATCCTGATGGGATGACCTTGGTACGAGACATCCCGGGATTTCCTAGCCCACAGCAGCACACGTTCCTTCTGGGCATATTTATGGAAGTGGACAATGAGGGGCCGGGAACCTTGCGGCGGTTTCGGAGCCAGACTGCGATGTGCACGGTCTAGCTCCAAGGTATCCAGCTGAGGGTCTCCGACCATCTTCTTGAACAGTGTAGTCATGAAGAGACGAGCATCATCCCCCTCCATTCCTTCTGGAATGCCAATCACACGGAGATTCTGTCGTTTGGAACGTGAAACCAGGTCTTCCACCGCCAGCTGCAATCTGTCATTCACCTGATTAGTGGTCTCCAACTTGGATTTCAATACGGCCACCTCTCGCTCCAGAGTAGTGATTCCATCTGAATGAGCGCTGAGAGCCGTTTCCATTCCGGTGATGGTGGCAGTATGTGTAGCCACGGTGTCTGTGATCTTTTGAAGAGAGGCTTGGATTGGGGCCAGGGCGGTGTTCATGGAAGCGGTAAGTTCACCTGTTACGTCTTTACGCAGTTTCTCAAGCTCTCCGACTAGCATATCGAGTGTTAGCGGCTGCACGCTAGCTTCCGAAGCACTGGTAGCCATCTTGTTAGCCTCTTTATCTTGCGAGCTGAAGAGTTTAGTTTGTTGCTGACTTTTGCCACGACTGCCTTGAGTTTTACTCATTTCAACAACGAAAAAGTTACTGAGGCACTACTAATGACTAATCAAGTAAGAAAAGTAGCAGACGTCTGGGTGTATATCTGTAAAAGCGAAAAAGGATTAGGGAGCAAACGCCAATGCGACCGATCACTCCAACGCCATAACCGGAAGCCGCAGCTTTTGTTTTTAACGCACATTCATTTCCTGCTTTTGAGTTTTGAGTTCAGCAAAAATGTAAAAATACTAAATCTAAATTAGATCAAGAAATGGAGCTCAGCGGAGTCGTTGTCTTCGTTAAACAATTGAAATCTACCTGACGTCACTTTATTTTAAATAGCTGAAAGGTAACATTAGCGAACATGACAGCAGGAGCCAGAATACCCTTGAGCCTGAATTTAATATTTATAATATTATTATTAATATAATAGTTATTTATATCACTTTTATTTGTATTTGTCGAGCACTTCCGGCAACGGCCCCATGGGTGTGATTTGTGTATTAAGGTCACCTGTTGCATGCTGGGGATGACAGAGGGTGAGCTAGCTCCGATTCTTTATCGGTCGTTTCATTTTGTTTATTAAACATCTCAACTTCCGTTTGGACTTTCTTCTTGAAAACTCGTCGAAGCCTAAAGCCAGATATAGCTTCTTCAATTTAAAAAGGGGTTTGATTTTAAGGTGTGTGTTAACAGTGACTTTAACACATGAACAAAATACCTCTAAAAAAAGGAGGAAATGTTGCAGCATTAAACCTTTAGAAATAAAAGACTTTTTAAATTGTGAGCTGTGCTTCAGCCGGATGGTGATCAGTTACTTACTGAAAGCATTTCGTGAACGGTGTAACGCAGGGGTGTCAAACTCAAGACCTCATTTTATGTGGCCCGTAAGAGCTTGCAAAGTATATAATACGTTTATTATACGGTTACATGCAGCTTTACAGAAGCACGTTGCCTATAAACTACATGTCCCACAATGCATCTCGTTTTGTGACACGCGCACTGAAGAGATTTGCCCTAGACTTCTGCTTTCAGACGTAGTTAATTATGAAGTTATTACCCTATCCGATAATAATCCAATGCAGAGGTAATAATGTGATATAATACATGATTTAATATATATTATAAATGTATATTTATATAGTCTTAAAGTTACAACCGGCACTTTGAGTGGTAAAAACTCAACTAGACGTGTTTGGAGGAGAAAGAATGCTGAGTTGCATCCAAAGAACACCTGCTGTGAAACATGGGGCTGGGACCATCATGCTTTGGGGCTTTCTGCAAAGGGACCAGGACGACTGATTCGTGTGTAGAGGAAAGAATGAATGGGGCCATGTATCGTGAGATTTTGAGTGACAACCTCCTTCCATCAGCAACGGCATTGAAGATGAAACGTGGCTGGGTCTTTCAGCATGACAATGATCCCAAACACACCGCCCGGGCAACAAAGGAGTGGATTCGTAAGAAGCATTTCAAGGTCCTGGTCCTAGCCCGTCTCCAGATCTCAACCCCATAGAAAATCTTTGGAGGGAGTTGAAAGTCTGTGTTGCCCAGCGACAGCCCCAAAACATCACTGCTCTAGAGGAGTGCTTATCAAACTTTGTTCAGTAATGTTCCCCCCTTGAAACATTTTCTCAGCCAAGTACCCCCTGACCGACCCCGAACATTTTTGATCGAAAAAGCCTATATAAATAATTACAATATAGTGATGTTATAGTGATGTGTGTGATGTATTAACTCCTTCGTGGTATGCATTACAACAAACTAAGGATATTTTCATCTTCATGCATGAAAAAAAATAACATAACACTTTTATAAAACAAGGAGTTTTTCAATTTAAGTAATATGTTATTGTGAAAAACTATAAAATACAATTCACACATTTGACATGTTTATATGAGGACCCCCTTGGTGGTTCTAGGAATGTTTTATATAAAATTGTGTTTTCAATTTAACTTATTTTACTAAGATTTTTTTTTTTTTTGCCTTTTTTGTAATCTCACGTACCCCCTGCAGTACCCCAACGTACCCCCAGGGGTCCGCGTACCCCATTTGAGAATCACTGCTCTAGAGGAGATCTGCATGGAGGAATGGGCCAACATACCAGCAACAGTGTGTGAACACCTTGTGAAGACTTACAGAAAACGTTTGACCTCTGTCTTCATTGCCAACAAAGGGTATACAACAAAGGATTGAGATGAACTTTTGTCATTTCGTAACATGCATGTTTCCTGCTGCCGCCGCAGTGTGATGGTGTGACGCAGGGAGAATACAACCAAAAGGCTTGTGTTAGAGTCCTGTTGTTGTGATATCTGAGTGCACTGTGGCTCCCTACCACTACTCTGCTTCTCATATTTTCTCCTCTCACTTTCACTCCCGACCTCGCTCACATCCTCACTTCTAATTATCCCGCTTAATGCCAGAGCAGCTGATGCTTCTCTTCCGCAGTAAAAGCCTCGCTAAGTGTCTGAAATCAGAGGTTACTTTGTTCAAGAGGCTTTCGCACCCTTCCTCATTCAGGTTGTGTTGTTTTGTTGCAGGACAAAATAAATAGTAGGCTACCGTTATCTTCTTCTTGCTTGGGTTTTGCAACTAATTGAGTAATTAATGAATCCCGATGTTCAATATTTTCATGCTTGTTTGCAAAGTAAGCTTTTAGTTTGAGCTCTTGTCTCTTCCCTGTAGTGCTCTATCGGTGTTAGTGCATGTAAATGGTCTGCAAAGGCTACAATCCCTGTGTTCCCTCCAGAGGGAGTTTCTCTCCCACAAACTCGGTTTTAATTTGTACTTAAATACATATTTGATCATAAACTGTCTTTTTAAGTTAAAGTTACCTTTGGATTGAAATAGTTTACACATTACCATTTACCTCCTGAAAATGTATCTTGTGATTAAAAAACTTTGACTATTTCTAACTAATGATTTAAATGGACTCTTTCACTAGAGATCATATTTTTTTTATAAAATGTTAATAGTTCTCTTTTATAACATCCTAATTTGTGTTACTGTTTCTATATCTGCACCACGATACACCAAAGCAAAGTCCTGAGAAATGTTCTAATTCTTGAGAGCACTTGAGAGTCCTGACTGTTCTGCCCCCTGGTGGTCCTAGTGGTCAAAGCAATGGATGCAATCACCTTTAAAGTGACTTTCAAGTTGAAGAAGCGTCTGCTCTAATGGCCTTTGACCTGCTGCAGCAGATATGGACTCCTTATTGCTGCTCGTCTGCTGATGCAAACAGCTAGGCTCTCTGGGTAATTAGAGGCCTCTGTGCTGACAGGAGGGCACGAGCCTTAATCAGGGCCTAACGAGGCCGCTGTCAGGGAATGAACCTGCACTCACATCTGACCCCAGCAGGATTAACCTCATCGTTACCTGCCGTGTGTTTACAGGTTAGTGTTTCAGACTCGTTACTGAAGCTGTTCTTTCAGCAAGACACCAAATGGAAACCTTCTGTTCATATCCTTGCAGAGCTTCATTGAAAGTACTAATACAGCAGTGCAGAACAGTAGCAGTGTTACTAAAGGTGGGGTCGGTAAGTTTCAGAAACCGGCTCGAGATACACTTTTTGTTATATTCCATGGAATGCTTTTAACGTCCCGATAGCAATGAATATCTGAAGTGCTTTGACAACAAATCCATAAAGAATGTCATCTGTAGAAGCCGTGGCGCTGTAAAAAGTACACCCTGGCCTACCTGCCTGTCAGCCTTCCATCGGGGCACACACTTATCTCGTGCCCTCATTGGTCATGTGCGCGTTCGTGTGTTGGAGGAGGGGCTCTGTGAGGAAGTGGCAGATTTTCTCCGGCTGTGTATTTTCTAATTCTAGCGATCTCGAGCCGGTTTCTCAAATGTACCTACCCCACCTTTAGGTAAAAGTACAAAAGTATTAGCTTAAAAAAAATGTAAAGTACTAAGTAAAAGTACTCACTATGCCAACTGTTATGGAAATCTAGGACCCAAACACGGCTGGAGAGTACAAGTCAAAGTGATCAAAACAAATAAATGGTGAATCGAGAAAAGCTGTCTTTTGGTTATTTATTTGAAGCTTCAAATACACGATACAATATATAAAATATGTCACAGGTCTGACAGAGTATAAAAAGTCTGCCCGAGAGTGAGCAGAACAATGAAAAAGCAGAGATTATATATGAAAAGAGTGGGAATGTTATAACTCTTGTGTTCACACGGCGAAATTGTTATGAGACACCTTCTGGCCTTGAGCAGATAGCATAACGGTTCTTGTGTGACTGTGTATGAGTCTCCCAGTCGCCAAAACAGCTGTGACCTTGCAGCCCCTGGGAATAAACCCAGATAGGAGAATATAATAGAATAATAATGGTAAAAGCACATCAGGAAATAAGAAGCATTTGGTTTAAGCATATGAAGGATATAATAAGAATGATATAATAAAAATTTCCACTACACAACTGACCTTTGTCACAATTATTGAGATATAACATTACATTATTCTCAACTTGAAGAGTAAGTGCAATCAACCATGTAGCGGCGATCAGAAAAGGCCACTCGTGGAGGTTAGCAGTCAGAGTTCCCAACGCGGGTTGTGGTGAAGGACGAGGTCCACCATGACGTCATTTGTAATGCTTTATTTCTTTCTCCAAGGTTAAAATGTTATTTTACGACTCACGTAGGCCTATCTAAAATCTTGGTTAAAACATAACAGTGTGGCTTCCTCTCTAACCTCTCATCCCAGCTGATCCCCTGTGCCCACATATAAAGCTTAATTACCCCCGTGCTCCCAGGCGCGCAGATTGGATGATGACGCGTTCACACACACACAGACAAACCCCGTGCACAACCCAAAGCAAATTGGCTCCAACAAACCATAAAGATACAAACTCTTACAAGTCCGCTACTAAATGATTACATCATATCATTTATCACTTGCCGTTGAGCTACAGCCGCAACCAAATCAGAAACGCTGAAAAGCATTTCCTCATAGGATGATGTGATAGTCCTACCGCAATTAGTTTATCATTCATGGTTTATTATCGTTTGTACCAAAAGGTGAGACGGTGCTCCAGGCGGCTGATCTAGATTCCACTCATCTCACGTTTGCTTCAGCTCAAGCCGAGCTCTCCGTAAAGATACGGGTCTATCTCTCGGAGAGCATCGATCAGAACCCTGCTGGCTGCAGCTCCTTTTCTTCGCACCGTGTCCACCAGCTCTCTGGCTTTTTCAAATTGGGGTTTCACTCTGGCTGACGTCATTTCAGAAAAAGTGATCACTTCCCGCTCAAGAAGTTTATCCAGAAGCTGATTCAGAACAGCTGGAGACACTCTGTCAATGAGCTGTGTCCGAACTGAGCCACCGAGCCTCTGGTCTGCTGGGACTCTGTCCTCTGCTGGGACTCTGTCCTCTGCTGGGACTCTGTCCTCTGCTGGGACTCTGTCCTCTGCTGGGACATTTCTCTGGGTAAATTCCCGTCTTGGACCTGGAAGATAAACAAGCAAAATACTTTATGTAACATTACTTTAAAAAAAATACTGTAAAGTTGAAAATAAATGTAAACGTGTTCACTCTGCAGATAACATGTACTCTGTGAATGACTTCCCCCCTCAGAGATAAAGAGATATTTATGTTCCTCAACATTCCCAGTGGGGGATTTTTCTTCACTTCAAAGTTATTTTATGTAACATCAAAATGTCTAAAAACGACTACTCCTTTGTTATATATTTTAATGAAGGTTACGGGGCATTTCATCTGGTCTCCTGTGACATTGTGTATTCCCTTTAGTCATGCGTCGATGTTGTCTGCCAAAGGTCATAAACTGACTTTGTATCCAGTGTGTAACCACAATGTCCCCATACACTTATTGCATGTTAGCATCAGCCGAACAGCATGCAGGGGGAAACTGTGATTTTTAAACACCAAACTGCTTCATTCAGAGTTTTTACCGGCCTATATACGAGGAGAGGAGGAGACATTAAAAACATCCTGAACCAGGAACACTGAAGGTATTCTAACCGGGAGGAGCTGAAGACTGCAACTCCACGCTGCTTCAGAACCACCACCAGCAGCTTTTACTATTGCTTGCATACAGAGACTTCGAGTAGCAGAAGATGTAATTGTGTGTTTGCAGTAGTAATGATGCGCTGCAAACCGCATGGAGCGGTTAATTAATAGAGATCGACATGAGATGGAAGATTAAAGCTAAACTTTCTATTGTATATCCAGCCTATCACTGGAGTCTGTACCTTCCAGTGACACGTGCCGTTTCCAGACTTCATTTCCATCTTGGTCCTGGACCTTCAAATCCACTCTCTCTGTTCTCGTCGTCAGGAAAACTTCAAATGTCGGATCGTAATCTGGTCCAAACATTGATTCAAATTTTTCATGCTGGAAACCAGAAGCAGAAGTTAAAGTGTTTCTTTCCTGATGGTGAATCCACATGCAGCGAAACCTGCATGACCATTGTGTTTCTTTAGAGCAGTGTTTCTCAAAGTGGGGGGCGCAGAGGCATGACACCCCCTGTCATGCCTCTGCGCCCCCCACTTTGAGAAACACTGCTCTAAAGAGAGACCAGGAGGAAAAATGGTTTTGAAAAACATTTTTTTAATAAAATCATAATTTGAAAAATTATTGATTAGAAAATACAGTACAGTACAAGTACGTCTGGGTCTCTGTGTTCCATTCAAGCGGCCGGGTCTCAAACGTTTGGTCACCATTAATGTAAACAATTATTTCCGAGGCACACGTTTATATGATCATTATAGTTATACAAAAATAAGAGAATAAATGAAAAACAGGTATGAAATACTATATGACAGTAAAACAAGAATAAAGTTTGAAAGGGGAGTGATGAAAATATCCATAAAGAAATAGTAAATCTGCTTACAGTTCTGTTTCATCTGGTGTTGAGAGAGGTATCCATAGATCTCTTCATGTTGCTCTCTAAGTGCACCAGATTGATGCTTTAACTTCAACATTTAGAAATAAATCTTCCCGGGGGAGCATGCCCACGGACCCCCCTAGGTGAGGTCCACTCCCCACCTATAAAAATAGCACTTGACCCCTGCTTACACCTGTATGCCGTGAGCTGATTATCGAGCCTTCATTGCAACAGTTGCGGGAACACTGTGTGTGCGTGGGGAGTGTTGCAGTAGAACATTCCACTGTAGCGCCCGGTACCTTAATGGGAAACCCTAAATGTTTGAGCACCCTCTATGAAACGTCAAGCTACCCCAAAGCACCCCCAAAAGAAGTCTCTGGCGCCGCCACTGAGCCTTGCAGCATCTGATATTTAAGAAGTGTGTTACATTTGAAATGGCAGAAAGTCTTGTTGCAATTTCCAGATATTAAAAGAGGTCCCTTGAGTTTCTCTGGTAATTATCAATAGTAGCAGTTAAGTGAATACTGTTCAAACAATACTTGTGTTTGTGTTTTATATTGATTTCTCTGTTTTATCCTTACATAAAGGTGAGGACTAAAATGGCTCTAAACAAGGGCTGTTTAGAGTAAACAGGGTTTTATTGCCCTGTGGGGGAGGTGTAGGCATGCAGGACAGGGTGCTAGGTGGGGGAAGAGTATATTCTGCTTAAGATCTCTAGCATGTCATGTTTCAGGGAAGTCTACATATCTTGAATAGTATATGTGTGGGTTTAATTACTTTGTATTCTGTGTAACCAGAAGTTGGAGATATGACAGATGAAATATTTGTGTTATCTTAAATATCCTTTAAGACACATCTGAGGTCTCTGGAATGTGGGGTGTGTGTGTGTGTGTGTGTGTGGAGGCTGAGTAAACTCCACCCCTTCCTGTTTCTGTTGGTATGAAAGCCTATTCAGCTTTTTGTTCTGCCTCTCTCTTCTCGCGCCGCCCGGACCGGAAGGTCATGGCAGCCCGTGAACAAGGGCCAGGAGTAGGCCTACTCCTGACATTACGCATATGATATGATATGGTTTTGTATGGTAATGTATTGATTGTATTGCATTGTTATATTACCATTAAAATAGATTATTGTTTTAACGGATACTTGTATGTTCTGGACTCCTTCCTGTATGATAACCAGCTTGTTAGGGACGCGCGGAGATTTGGAAAGCGGACCAGTTGTCCCTATAAATCTCTATCAGCCTGCAGCCCCGTTTTGAAGAAATGACACTTTTTTGCCAAATATCAGCATTTTCTTTCTTTTCATAATAAGTGGCAACGTATTATAACTTATTGTTCTAGCAAAGGGATTGCACAATTGTATTATGTATTTATTTGTATGACCAAACAGAATTATGGAGCATTATTTTATTATCACTGTTGTAGCAAAGGAATGCTCACGTTCATATTGATGTCTTTTAATAAATGTTAACTTGGCCCATTACGTGACTATTTGTGTTGGGGGGGGGTGACAGAAACAGTTTGAGAACCACTGCTTCAGAGGAGCACCAGTGACTCACCTCGGGCTGAATGAGGAAGCCCTCAGGTTCACAGCGCACACTGTAACTGTGATCAATGTCCAGCTCACAGCGGGAGGACGTCTTGATGAGCACAGCACTTCCTTGTTGGACAGCAACCTTCAGGAGCAGGACATTTTGATCACTTTAGTTCATGCTCTCACAGTCAGGGAACATTCATTTAAAGATCACATCTAAACACAACAAATGGTGCCGGACCTGCTCCGCAGAGTGACGAGATTTACAATCGATTAGAAACATAATAAAAAGGCTTTATGGCTCCTCTCTGTATCGGGACATTTAAAATAGTTATTTTAATTCTTTGAAACAAGCTATTGAGGAATACTGTTATTTTTAACAGGGATGTGGAATATAGAATACTTCTCACATAAGTCTTTGAAGTCTTTTCTGTTAATAGCATTTATGCAACAAAAAAGACTGCTGCCCGAGCGTCAGCACACGGTGAGTAAGGATGAGATCACGTGACCTCAGGAAGCCTTTCAGTTTCGCGCTGTGTTTACCGTAATGCCGTAAGTATCACAAAGGACACAGGCAGACGAACCATCTGAAGATTCTGTTCAGATCTTACGGCCCGTCCACCCGGCGGCGTGCGTTGAAGCGCCAACGCTTCTGCCCATTCACTTTTAATGGGGTGACGTCACGCTTTGCCGAACTGCATTGTGGTTCCGTCGCTTCGCTTTCCTCGCTTCATCAAAAGTAGAGCAATGTTCTACTTTTGAAGCTTCGACGGAAGCATCAGCCAATCAAATCATAATAATAATAATAATATATCAATTTTATATAGCGCTTTTCTGAACCCAAAGACGCTTTACATTTGGGAGGGAGGGTAGACAAACAAAACAAAAACAAAGACAGAACCAAAAAGAAACAAAACACAACAGAAAAGCAGTCAGGAGGAAGTTGATTGAGAGGGGGGGGGGCTTATGGATAGAGAGTTGAAGAGGTGGGTTTTGAGGTGGGACTGGAACAGGGTGAGGGACTCAGACTCACGGAGGTCTTGGGGGAGGGAGTTCCAGAGCTTCGGGGCTGCCACAGAGAAGGCTCTGTCCCCGAAGCTCCGGAGTTTGGCCTTGGGGATTGAAAGCAAACCGGCTGAGGAGGATCTGAGGGACCGGGGTGGTTGGTAGAGGGTGAGGAGGTCAGTGAGGTAGGGGGGGGCCAGATGGTGCAGGGCTTTGTAAGTGAGGACCAGGAGTTTGTAATGGATGCGGTGTGAAACGGGGAGCCAGTGGAGTTCTTTGAGGACCGGGGTGATATGATGCCATGATTTGGTGTGGGTGAGGAGTCTGGCGGCTGCGTTCTGGACACGCTGGAGTCTATTGAGGGAGGTGGAGCTGATGCCGTAGAGGAGGGAGTTGCAATAGTCAAGGCGGGAGGAGATGAAGGCGTGAATGAGTCGCTCAGCTGCAGGGCGGGTGAGAGAGGGACGGAGTTTGGCAATATTGCGGAGGTGAAAAAATGAGATTTTTACAATATGACGGATGTGGGGCTCGAGGGAGAGGGTGGGGTCAAATATCATGCCAAGGTTGCGTGCCTGGGTGGAGGGGGAAACAGGCGTGCTATCAATGGTGACTGTCAGGTTGGGGGTTTTGCTGAGGGTGGATTTGGATCCGATGAGGAGGAGTTCAGTTTTATTGCTGTTGAGTTTTAGGAAGTTGTGTTGCATCCAGGATTTTATTGCAGTCAGACAGGATTCGATGTGGGTGAGGGGGGGGGGGGTTGTGGGGGGATTTGGTGCTGAGGTAAATCTGGGTGTCGTCGGCATAGCAGTGAAAGTCCAGGTTGTATTGGCGGAGAATCTGACCAAGGGGGAGGATGTAGATGATGAAGTGGAGGGGGCCGAGTACTGAACCTTGGGGAACACCTTGGGTGACTGAAGCTGTGGCAGAGGAGTGGTTGTTGAGGGAGATGAAGTGGGATCTGTCGGAGAGGTAGGACTGGAGCCACCTGAGTGCAGTACCTTCGTACAGTACAAGATCTAGCCAATCAAACCACGTGCTTGTGTGTCCGGGGCGGGAGATTCACGTGATTGGTTGTTGGTCGAGTTTCAGACACGCCCACCGGCAAGCTTTAACGCACGCCGCCGTGTGGACGCTGCGTTACTCTCTTTATGGAAACATCTGTGGTTAAAAACAAGTGTTTCGTCAGTGAGCATGAATAGAGGCTGACTTTACCTCCTCCTTGAGGACGTTGTTCTGCAGCAGAAGGACATCCAGGATTTGCTCCTCTCGGCCCGGGGGTCGTAGGAACAGCAGAATTTTGCCCTTTATCCGCCACTTTAGAAGCCTTTTCAATGTATCGATGACCAGGCCAAAGGGAGAGAGGTGAGGCACCTTCACCACCACGTGGGTGGCTGTGACCTCCAGCGGCTCCAAGACGCTCAGGCCTTCATCAGTGACGTGGCCGACAGACAGCAGGCCGTCCAGCAGCAGCGCTGTGGAGCAGAGAGCAGGTCATCTGTTGCTTTGCTGCTGAAACAGCTTCACCTCTGCGTAATCAATGTCTTGAGTTCAAAGGTCAAATACTTTTTTTGTCCAAGCATGTACCAGTTTATATCCTTCACATGTTATTTGTAACGTTTTATTGTTGTTCTGTCCCCGCTGTGATCTGTCTGGATGTGAGCATGAACTCCATAGACTTTATTTTTTCTAAAAACAATATCGCCAGATAGTTTGTAATCTGATGCCAGAAAAGCTTGATTGTGTCCTTTTTCATTATCTTTGTTTCCAGAGTTTAGCCAGACTGACAGTGTGAAGGAAACAGCAGGTGCATTAGGAAAGAAGAATAACACAAAGCTTTAGCTTAGCATCAGTGGCCTATAAGTGCCGATTTGAACAGCTTCCTGTTTCAGTGTCAGGTGCACAATAACAAGCGACAGGCTGTGTTGCTGAGAATAACTTTTCCTCAAACTTCACAACAGAAACACAAGTTTAGTCTTGAGTTAGCAGCTGACCACACTCTCAACTGAACAATCAAAATCACTTACATCTTAATATTACTCTGTAACTAACTCTGTATTTAGAGCTGCATTGCACCGATACATTTCTTTGATTGAAGTGATACCTTCGGTGTCTGAATTATACTGCTGTTATCCTTGTTAAACTAGTTTTAATAAAGAAAGAAGACCAATAATATCATCAAAACTCTTGAACGGTAGTGAATATTATAAGGTGCTCCTCATTATCTAAGTGTATTTGTTAACACTATGTCTTTACCGTCCTCTGTCTCGCTGTGTGGCAGGTGGAGCTGGACGACGGCAGCTTCAACAGAACTCTCCACGTTGAACAGCGGCCCTGCTGCCTGCTTGCCAGCTGATTGGAGGAGGCTCTCCTCCCAAGGGACCGCCCTGTACAGAAGCTCCGCCTCCTGAGCCATGACGAACACCAGGCCAGTCGAAGCACACTGGAACTCACCTGGACCAGGACACCTGAACCTGTAGACACGCAGGGACCCCCATAGTTTCTTCATCTGAGAGCTACTTGCATCACATCGCTTACAGCACATTTATTCACAGAGCGCTCATCAGTTGAATTAAGCTACTGTTGTACACGTGTGAAATTGCAAAACCCAAAGCTTATCAAAAATCTTAACTTCACATCAAGGTCCAAGAAAACGACATCTTAAGAAAGTTATCTCCAAACATTTTAAGAATGTTTTTAGAGAACGTTATCCTACCTTTCTGAAGAACATTCTAGGAGCCAAAAGAAAACTTCCTGCTGAAAACATTCCTAGAACCGTGAATGGTAACATTCTCAGAATGCTTTTAGAACCAAAAATGTCTAGCTGGGTACCCACTCAGGTTCACGCTAACAGTCATTTAAATGTTCATCAGTCGGTCTTGTTCTGTGTTTAGATTTCATGTCAGAAAAAGCTGCTTCACAAAGTAGAGCCAAATAAAGTGTTCAGTGCTGCTTGGTGATGTTCTCATAGTTTTCTGAGTCTAAGGCTCCAGACTCAGATGTTCTGAGTTTTGCTGAGACTTCAGCTGAACATGATTTTGGAGATTTATAACCTCCATCTCCACAGGATTGACACTGAACAGTGCAGCCATTTTTTCTACTTCTTCGTCCATAATACATAAACTGTATAGGGAATACAGTATCTGTGTGTGAAGTTGTTCCATCCTCAAAAACTAAAGCTGCAGCTTCTGCAGTCGAGCTGCAGCTTCTAGCCACGGCCTTCTGTTAAGAAAGGACACTGAATGTCCTGAATGAGGCATCACACACAGAACCTGAGTCTGAACACAGCAGACAACCGGAGGATTTACTACAGCATACAAACAAAGATACTGCATGTGGGTGCACACTCACATTCTCTGTCTCACTGTTACATAAATCCCATGAATGTATGAGACTAAGTTAGCTTCATTATATCTCAGTGATTAAGTGAATAACAAAGTTTCTATCGGGTCACTATCAGCCTGTCACTCATTATTTTCAGGGAGGGGGGGTGAGGACACTACCGAAGGAGTGGCAGACCGGGGTGGTGGTCCCCCTTTTCAAAAAGGGGGATCAGAGGGTGTGTGCCAATTACAGAGGCATCACACTACTCAGCCTCCCCGGGAAGGTTTACTCCAAGGTACTTGAAAGGAGGGTCAGGCCGATTGTGGAACCTCAGATTGAGGAGGAACAATGCGGATTCCGTCCTGGACGTGGAACGACGGATCAGCTTTTTACTCTCGCAAGGATCCTGGAGGGGGCCTGGGAGTACGCTTATCCGGTCTACATGTGTTTTGTAGACTTGGAGAAGGCGTATGACCGAGTTCCCAGGGAGTTACTGTGGGAGGTGCTGCGGGAGTATGGGGTGAGGGGGTCTCTACTCAGGGCCATCCAATCTCTGTACTCCCAAAGCGAGAGCTGTGTCCGGGTCCTCGGCAGGAAGTCGGACCCATTTCCGGTGAGGGTTGGCCTCCGCCAGGGCTGCGCTTTGTCACCAATCCTGTTTGTGATATACATGGATCGGATTTCGAGGCGTAGTCGTGGGGGAGGGGGTCTGCAGTTCGGTGGACTAAGGATTGCACCACTGCTTTTTGCAGATGATGTGGTTCTGATGGCTTCATCGGTCTGCGACCTTCAGCACTCACTGGATCGGTTCGCAACCGAGTGTGAAGCGGCTGGGATGAGGATCAGCACCTCCAAATCTGAGGCCATGGTTCTCAGCAGGAAACCGATGGACTGTCCACTCCAAGTAGGGAATGAGTCCTTACCCCAAGTGAAGGAGTTCAAGTATCTCGGGGTCTTGTTCTCGAGTGAGGGAACAATGGAGCGTGAGATGGGCCGGAGAGTCGGAGCAGCGGGAGCGGTACTGCAGTCGCTTTACCGCACCGTGTGACGAAAAGGGAGCTGAGCCAGAAGGCAAAGCTCCCTGTCTACCGGGCCGTGTTCCTTCCTACCCTCACCTATGGTCATGAAGGATGGGTCATGACCGAAAGAACGAGATTGTGGATACACGCGGCCGAGATGGGTTTCCTCCGCCGGGTGGCTGGTGTCTCCCTTAGAGATAAGGTGAGAAGTTCGGTCATCAGGGAGGGACTCGGAGTTGAGCCGCTCCTCCTTCGCGTCGAAAGGAGCCAGTTGAGGTGGTTCGGGCACCTAGTTAGGATGCCACCTGGGCGCCTCCCTAGGGAGGTGTTCCAGGCACGTCCAGCTGGGAGGAGACCAAGGGGTAGACCTAGGACCAGGTGGAGGGACTATATCTCTTCGCTGGCCTGGGAGCGCCTTGGGACCCCCCAGTCAGAGCTGGTTGATGTCGCCAGGGAAAAGAAAGTTTGGGGCTCTCTGCTGGAACTGATACCCCCGCGACCCGACCACGGATAAGCGGGAGAAGATGGATGGATGGATGGGGGTGAGGAGGAAGCTTTTTCCTCCTGCCTTCACAAACTTTACACACGTATATATCGTCTGAAAATAGCTAGAGGACATTCATACTTTGCAATCCAAGACTTAATTAAATCCACCAAAAACCTGACATGATTGTAACGCGATTATTTCTTTAAAACATAAATCCCTGTGTCTCTGAGCCGCAGCGACACGGACTGATTCAGAGCGGGTCCTTTGGTTCTGGACTGGTGTTCTTGTGTTGGTGGATAAAGCAGACTGCTCCGTGTTTGGTGTCTCTGAGCCGCTGTCACGTCTGTTCCCTGATCTCTGCGTCACAGACCGGTTTGATATTAAAGTGACAGAAAAAAATAAGTTTATTGTCCAGCTGCGGCGTTACTACGCTATAATCGATTATGTTACGTGGATTAAGTCCACGCCCGCATCGCGATGCATCGTATAAACGATACATTTCAACACCCCTAAAGCCTATCTTATTGTGTTGTATTGGAGGGGGTGGGACATCTCTGTGTTGGATTGAATTGAAGTGGGGAGAGGTGCTTTATTGTCGTCTGATTGTTTCTCCAGTCTGTGAACCGCGAGCGGCGAGCTACTGAAAAGCTGCCCGACGTGTTGGAAACCGCTGCTGTAGACACACAAGGGACGAGCTACGACAACAAGCATTCACTGGCCTGTTGGTCTACAGATGTGTTTTGACGCTTTATGAAAAGTTTGAATATCTTCAATTCTGAGCTGCAGTCGGATCCAAATCCAAATGAAAGATCATTTAAGTTGTGCCTCGAGATCATCATGTTTACTTTCTTTTGACCACAACTCATACTAGGCCCTTCATCTGGGTCCGAATTTATATTAGTCCAGTTCAGAGTCTTTTCAAACATTTATCCATCACTGTTCGTCTTGTCACTGCATCCTCTCCCGCGCATCACTGAACTCTACTGTCATACATTAAAGAGGTCATTAATGCGCTACCTGCTGCCATCCACCGGCATGGGAGAGTATTTAGTTACTTCGACAGCCTCTTTTATTGCAGGCACCGACCGGATTATTCTGAGGGGTCGTGACTGGAAAAGGTTGAGAACCACTGCTGTATACCATCTTACAGATAGAGCCATTATATTATATATGACTGCTGGAAAGAGATTGAATACAATACCTCAAAAGCACAATATTAAATACAAGTGATTATATACATACTTTTTAAAAAGCAGTAGGAACAGGTTATAGGATTACCTGTATGAAGATTCAGTTGTGTGTTCAGGTGAGAAGGAAACTGGAGCCTGGAGTTATGATAGACACAAAGTTAGTTATTTTAATAAAAATCTAACCAAAGCATAACATCGTAAGACCAAAGGAAGAATTCAAACGAGTCTAGATCAGGGGTTTTCAAAGTGTGGGAAGGTGAGCCTCCCCTCAGAGGACATAAGAACAGCCGCCCCCCCCCCCCCCCCCTCAATTATTATTGCTATTATTATTATTGTTGTTGTTGCTATAATGCAGGGGTATTCAATTGCATTTCAAAGTGGTCCAGTAAGACAAAAATGTCATTAAATGCTCTGATTTTGTTGTCTACCTTCCGCCATTTGAAATGACTCACTGCGGTTTCTCTCCTCTTGTCTCGTCTCTGTGTTTGAATCTACCGTGCTGACTCACTGACTGCACCGATTTGATTGGCTGAGTAGCGTCACCTCCTTAAAACATTAAACAATAACTTTTTTAAACCTTTCTATCTTTATGTTTTACAGATATTGTATAAAACTCCCCCACTACTTGGACTATTCCTTGCACCCCTCTAGAATAAGCCAGAATGGTCTCAACCATATTGCATCAGTGACGTGCACTTGTTGTTATAACAAGATCTCAAGGACACTGGTAGCGATCGGACAATTGAGTGTTGTTCAGTTTGTGTGTTGTGGAACATGCGTGTGCGTGCATGAAAATATACCACACACCCAATTACAATTGCATGTTCAATTCACTGCCCTGGAAGTTAATACAGTTGTTAAAGTTGGAACAGCCTGTGGACAGCACGTCAGTCGCCGACACCTTCTCACAGAGGACAGGCAAATCTAGCTGCAGCACGACCCGTATATTTTCGCACGCCGTGTTCTCGACAACACATCTTTTTTTTAACATTTTCAACATCGTGGATACATCCTTATATGCTCCCGGCAACACACTGAACGTCAACGTTGCCTCCTTCTTACACTCACCCCTACTTTAGTGGGAACAATGAGTCTGCGTTTTTGATGCACACAGGAATACACGCAGATCCTCCTCTGGCTGCGGCCTTGGCCGGCACTTGCTTTTGATCAAAGTCAATGCGGAAAACCCGCACTCACACAGGTGGGTGGAGGGGAAGGGAATGAGCACTTGTAGGCCTACAGCCTTTTTGGCGAGGTGGGGGAACTCGGTCTCCACAGACAGCCAAAAGTGTGCAAGTGTGACTTTACTCATCTTTTTCTCGTTATTTTTCTTCTCACGCTGCGCCTCCCCTGAAGCTCTCTGGAGCCCCCTAGGGGAGGCGCGCCTCACACTTTGAAAACCGCTGGTCAAGATCATTGTTGATTTCCAAAGGGTTATTAAAACCTGAGATTGCAGATTTGTCTGGATCCCAATAAACAATTAGCAATAATTATACACTATATAGACACAAGTATTAGGCCCTTCGTCTTAATCATTGAATTCAGGTGTTTCATTCAGTCCCATTGCTACAGGGTGTATAAAATGCGCTGATGCGCATAGTGCGTAAAAGTGGCATTAATATCAGCACCAAAACTGAGTGCCGGGAGCTTCATGGCCGAGCAGCTGCATCAAGCCTTACATCCCCAAGCACAGTGCCAAGCGTCAGATGGAGAGGTGTAAAGCCGCCACTGGACTCTGGAGCAGTGGAAACGTGTTCTGTGGAGCGACCAATCAGGCTTCTCTATCCGTCTGATGGACGAGTCTGGGTTTGGGGAATGCCAGGAGAACGTTACCTGCCTGACTGCATTGTGCCAACGGTAAAGTTTGGTGGAGGAAGGCTAATGTTATGGGTTGTTTCTCTGGGGTTGGCCTCTGCCCCTTAGCTCCAGTGGAGGAGATTCTTGAGGCTTCATCTTACCAAGTCATTTTGGACAATTCTATGCTTCCACATGTGTGGAAACAGTTGGCAGGAATCCTTCCCAGAAGAGTGGAAGCTGTTATAGCTGCAAAGGGGGGGACCGACTTCCTATTAATGCCTACTCATTTGGAATGGGATGTCATAAAAGCTCCTGTAGGTGTAATGTGTAGGTGGCCCAATGCTTTTTTCTATAGTGTATTTTATTCAGTGGTGAAAACCTCAATAAATATACTTCTGCATAACTGCTCCTCTCTCACCTTTCTGTCTGTTGAAACATTCCGTTCCACATCGGAGACACCTGATGGAGAGAAGAGGCGACAGCGAAGGAATAATTATATTTATACAACTTAAAGAAAGAGAAACATTGGCAGCCAAAAATAATTTAAAGAAGAATATATTGAAAATGGAATTCCAAAACGTTTTTTGTTGTTCTATGAGGGCATGCATTTAAAAGGGAGCTATTATGCAAACTGCACTTTTTGATGTCTTTTATACATAAAGATGTGTCCCCGGTGTGTCAGGGAACTCACAAAGTGTCAGAAAACAAAACCTTCTCTCTTTTCCTCCGTACCCACATCTCTTTAAAAAAAAAAACGGGGGTGCAAACAAGCAGATCCAGAATTTGGCTCCTATGACGTCAATGGCAAAATGTGGCACACGTGACACGTCCCAACCAGGGCTCTCGACTAACTTTTTTCACCATCCTCCCGGAATCTCTTTTGAGGCCAGGAACAGGCTCTGTGACCTTTTGACCTGTGCTGGACTATGGGGATCTGGTCTATATGAATGCACCTGCCTATTACCTGGAAAAGTTAAGATGCCACAGCGCTCTGAGATTTGTTACTAACTGTAAAGCACTTACTCATCGCTGTACCCTGTATGCCAGGGCAGGTCTGCCTTCACTAACTGTACGGAGGCTCAGTCATTGGTACATGTTTATCTATAAAGCCATGTTGGGTAAACTACCAACTTATATCTGCTCTCTGATCTCACAGAGAGTGGCAAGTGCCTGAGATCCCTGGATGTGTTTTTATTAGTGGTGCACGATAATTATCGGTCCGATATTAGGAATTATGACGTCATCCCGATAGCAGTATTAATAGCCCCGATAATATACAATATATTTTTTGGGTAAAAAAAGAGAAAGATCCTGCGGTGTGGGGGGTTGGGATGAGGGGCGCTTGTTTTTCACTCGGCTCCTCCCGTGTTGCCAGTACTGTGGTATTAGTGGTTTAGGAAGAGGGGAGTTCTTCACAAATCCAGCGCTCCCTAACTCATGCCTGGCTGTGACGTGAATGGCGAGCGGCCGTGAAGCCAGGACAGTAAACAAACATGTCGTCGGTAGTATGGGACTATTTCAAAGTTTCAGAGTTAGATAGTTCGCTTGCTATTTGTATTAACAGATGCAGAAGTTCCACGAGGAGGGAAAAGGCAACGAGCTATAATACTTCCAACCTGATCAGTCACCTGAAACATCGCCATGGCTACGATGGTGTGTTAAAAGCGTACGAAGACGCCTGCGCTGCTAAACTAGCTACGAATCCAAAGCCAGCTGCAAAGGCACCGGGGCTTTTACCTATTGTGACGGAGCGGATCACATGAGTGACCGACTCCGCCACTGACAGCTCACACACACCCACCCACACACACACACACACACACCCACCCACACACCAAACATTTCCTGCTCTCTTCCTAAAAAGGAACCATGCAATTTATTATTTATTGTGCGTTTGTTAATTTGTTAAATGATTATGTTAAGAGGTGGTTAAGCTGTTTATGTTTGGGTCAGATAGTTTCCTCATGTTGGAGGAAATTACATTTATGTTGACAATGTGGTTTGAGGTAATTGCGTCACCTGTTGACGGTAAGCCTGTGGGAGGGGCTATGGGTTAAAAACGGACGGTTTTGGCCCTGGAGGGTGAACTCAGAAGAATGTTGCAATGAAGGCAACAGCTGGGACATGTTCAGGAGATGGTTGCAGAGAAGGCAACACCAGAGCATGTTTACTCTGATGAGTGATGGACGGCCTGTTTTGGATTTTTTTGTTGTTGTTTAAATTGTGCTGGATCCGTTTTTTGTTTTTGTTGCTGTAAATAAAGTTTTGGAGCTTAACCCAACCAACTAGGCCAGTGTTTTTTGAACGGAGAAATAGAGCGCTTTTGAAAAAGGCAAGAACTTTATTTGGGAAAATAAATATGGTCACTTTGAAGTCAAAACTGTTCTTGGCTTTGTTTTGTTCATAGTAGTAATGCTCATGTCATTTGGTCACTACTAGTCTTTTTTTTACCACCAGGTGTGCAAAAACTACAGGTACATTTCATATATATATATATTATATTATTATCGGTATCGGTCTTGAGAAGCAGGAAGTTATCGGTATCGGTTTCACAAAACCAATATCGTGCATCCCTAGTTTTTATTACATGTGCCAAGTGCTAGGACTGTTTTAGGCACTAAAGCTTTTCTGTGCGCTGCTCCTCTAGCTTGGAACACTATGCAAAACAAATTGAAACTGAGCATTTTGGTTCCCTTGCATCATTTTAAAGCTCGGATAGATGAAATGTTATTAGATATCTGTCATTGTGAATAGGTTGCTAATGTATACCCCTGTAATTATGTTGTATGATGTCCTTTTTGTTTTCTGCTGTTTTTATGTGTAACCAATTCCCTTGAAAAAGAGATCGTTGATCTCAATGGGATTTTCACCTGGTTAAATAAAGGCTACAAACAAACAAACCGTCCCGAAATTAATGTGGACCGTCCGGAATTAAAAATATTAGTTTTTCTACATTATAATTAGTTAAAATCATTCCAAGTGACCTTTAACATAAATAAAACATCATACAAATCATTCGATGATAATTCATCAACCTTTTTATTTTAGTAAATCATTCAATCACATAAACAAAGGCCAATATATATTTAAAAAAAACGCACAAACGAGAAAGTTACTCTAATATTGAATCCAATCAAGTCCCATCCAATTAACAAAACATTCCAACACTGTGTCCTGAAGACAGAACCCAGAGTAACCACTAACCAGGATGACAGTCTGTAACACAGTCAGGAGACCTTTACGAACGGCCCCGCCCCCTCGCACACAGACGGGAGAGAGAGATCTCATCTGGATTGGAAAGCTCGAAAATAAGATCGAAAATACATCATCGACGCATGTTGTAGTCTTATTGCATATTAGAAACGGAGTTGGTGAAACTAAAACTGCGATATCATGTGTATGTAGCAATAATACATATGACATATATTTTTTAAACGTCTCCTGTACCGATAAAAAGTCTGATAACGTCGGAGCTTAACGTTACCACTGTCTTTAATAATTCCGGCCCGGGGCCCGTTTAATACCGGGGCTCGGTACCCATCCCTACATGGGGAGAGGCGCAGCATATTGCTAAGGACTAAATACGATGGGGAGTTCACCTTCCTTATTACCCATAGGGGATGAAGAGGAGTAAGTAAATAAAGAGGCCGGTGCTCCAGGGTCTGGTTCTGCTGTGCGTTTTCGTGATGTAACGGTAAAACATTTCAGAATTCGTCCACGGGATGCCATTGTACATCACTCAACCCGCAAAATACACACACTCAGTACATAGCTAGACCCACACATTTGCGGGTCAGGAATTTGCGGCACAGCTGTGTGTGCGTGTGTGTGTGTGTTTCGCGGGTTGCTAAATGTGTGTGTTTATGTTGACAAGGAGGTTTAATAACTGTGTGCTACACAAAACGTGCAGTCAGTTTCATTTTCATCGCCGTTCGTAGAGTGAGCAGGGTATTTTTATTTTAACTCTCGTCGCAAAATTATTTTTTATCCTCCCCGACCCTATTTTTTTCGGCCCCGGGACGACGGGACGTCCTTAAGCTCGAGCCTTGGTCCCAACCTATCGTCTCCGGCACACGCGACACGTCCCAACCTATCATCTCCGTATACAGTCGCAGCTGTGTGTCTGTGTATTCAGCAGGATGTCTACAGGAGGCATTTAGAGTTAAGTTGTTATATAATACATATAATGGCACTGTTCTAGCGTTAAACACTTAAGAAAGAACATGTCAAGCTATGTGCTGTATCAGAAACAATGCACGGCGTGTTTTGGGAGTAATATGGTCTGTGTTTACATTAGGCAAGGCAAGGCAAGTTTATTTATATAGCACTTTTCAACACAAGGCAATTCAAAGTGCTTTACAAAAAATGAAAGACATTAAGCATTAAAAAAGAAAAGCTAATAAAATAAACATTAAAAGGAAAAATACATGGATAAAAGTTACAGTGCAGTCTAAGATATGAATAGTTCAATTAAAAGCAGCGACAAAAAGAAAAGTCTTCAGCCTGGATTTAAAAGTAGTAAGAGTTGCAGCGGACCTGCAGGTTTCTGGGAGCTTGTTCCAGATATTTGGAGCATAATAACTGAATGCTGCTTTACCATGTTTAGTTCTGACTCTGGGGACAGAAAGCTGACCAGTCCCTGAAGACCTGAGAGATCTGGATGGTTCATAATTTAGCACGAGGTCAGAAATGTATTTTGGGCCTAAACCATTCAGTGCTTTATAAACCAGCAGCAGTATTTTGAAATCTATTCTTTGACACACAGGAAGCCAGTGTAAAGACTTCAGAACTGGAGTGATGTGATCCACTTTCTTAGTGTCAGTGAGGACTCGAGCAGCGGCGTTCTGAATCAGCTGCAGCTTCCTAATAGATGTTTTAGTGAGACCTGCAAAGACACCATTACAGTAGTCGAGTCTACTGAAGATAAGGGCATGGACAAGTTTTTCCAAATCCTGCTGTGACATTAGTCTTTTAATCCTAGATATGTTCTTTAGGTGATAGTAGGCTGATTTAGTAACTGTTTTAATGTGACTGTTGAAACTCAGGTCAGAGTCCATGACTACACCTAGATTTCTGGCTTTATCTGTTGTTTTGAACATTGCAGGCTGAAGCTCAGCGCTAACTTTTATACGTTCTGCCTTGGCTCCAAAAACCATTACCTCAGTTTTATCTTTGTTTAATTGGAGAAAGTTCTGACACATCCAGTCATTGATTTGTTCAATGCACTTACTCAGTGTTTGAATTGGAGCATAGTCTCCTGGTGAAATGGTTATGTGTGTCATCTGCATAGCTATGGTAACTTATTTTGTTGTTCTTCATTATCTGAGCCAGTGGTAGCATGTAGATGTTAAAGAGAAGAGGCCCCAAGATGGAGCCTTGAGGAACCCCACATGTCATATTTGTCAAATCAGATGTGTATTTACCTATAGAAACAAAGTTGTTTCTATCCTTTAAGTAGGATTCAAACCAATTTAGAACTGTTTCCGAAAGTCCCACCCAGTTTTCAAGTCGGTCTAGTAATATGCTGTGGTCAACAGTGTCAAGCATGCCAACACTCAGAGCTAACACTGTAGGCTACTGGAGAGAATATGTGTAACGTAATGTCCTTGTGGAAAACCCTGCGAGAGAGAATGGTTTGAGCTCCATACTGTTTCAGAAATAATGCTTGAAGTGGTTTGGAACATAATATGGCATTTAATCACCGCAGCGTTTAGCTGAGTTTCTCTCGGTAGAAATCTCTCTTAGCAGGGGAAAGTTGCCTGAAGGGGCGTGGCTAGCAGCAGCCGTTCCATTTAAAGCAGAATCAGCCTGTTTGGAACAGGGCTGGAATAGAGGGGTATGAGCAGTATGAGGCATGGCTACAATGGGTGATCTGTTTGGAATTTTAAGCAAAAAAACTTCACAGACATGTTTTGTAAAGGTATGGCCCAACAATATATTTTTCAAATATAGCATAATAGGTCCACTTTAAGTTCCGATTTTATTGTACAATATCTTGATGAATGGTGGATATGGTTCCAATACTCACGTTTTTTCTGTATATTGGCTGTGATCGTCCTGCCATCTATCCTGTAGGGATGAACACAAACCAACAGTTTTGGATCCAGTTTAAAATAAGTGTTTCTTCTTTGAGTCAGCTTCAGAGTGCTGACTGATCCAATGCTTTAAATCCCATCCTATCTTCTCTGCAAACATTACGACTGACTGCCACAGCTCTCAGCTGCATTACAGGACATAACTGCTCATTAATCTAGAAACTAAAAACATGAGAGGAAACAAAACAGAATACATTTTCCACTCTTCTGTAAAATCACTTCATGTCTTTTAGAAAGTTCCTTACTATCTAAAGTGTGGCTTTGCATTGTAAGATTGCATTCTATTGATGTGAAATAATTAAAGATAAGATAAATAAGAAGAAAAGGAGCAACTGCAGTCAGTGGTAACTGATCTGTTGTGATTCCCCAGTGAGAGAAACACCTCACTGTGTTTAATACAATACTGATGAACCAGCAGAGACTGAGTCGACCCCTTACTGACCTGAGAGTCTCCAGTCTGCATTGTTGAGTCTCCAGAAGATCACAGAGCAGCTCCCCTCCTGAATTCTGCAGATCGTTGTTACTCAGGTCCAGATCTCTCAGATGGGAGGGGTTGGACTTCAGAGCTGAGACCAGAGCAGCACAGCTGATCTCTGTCAAACTGCAGCCCCTCAGTCTGAATAAAGAACACATGATGAGGATACAAATATATTTATAATCCAATCAGAGTTTAATATGTTTATGTTTAACTCAACATTCCTGTGTCCTAATCAATGAGCTTTTCCCTGAATTACAGTGACTTTGTCATTCTGTTATTGTGGATCATCATAATATCAGCCTTCTGTTTATTATCTGTGAAAACACATTGAAATGAATGTAAAGCAAGACAAATATCTATACTTCACAAAGTAAACTTTATCAATGTAAAACTAATATTAGTACAGGTTACCTTCTTTATTCAGACTTGAACATTTACTAAAGATTGAAAACATAAATATACTTTAACAACTAAAAGTGCATATCTAACATATTTCCTTCAAGAAAGAGTCAACTGTTATGACTGCAGACTAAATGTAGTACAAGAAAAAAAGAAAGAAAAAAAAAGTGGTTCAATTGTTAATGAAACATGAGATCTCCAGCTGTAACAGAGAGTCAGTGAACTGACCCGAGAGTCTCCAGTCTGCAGTCTGGACTCTTTAGAAGATCTCTCAGCAGCTTCAGTCCTGAATCCTTCAGATCATTGTCTCTCAGGTCCAGATGTCTCAGATGGGAGGGGTTGGACTTCAGAGCTGAGGCCAGAGCAGAACAGCTGATCTCTGACAAACTGCAGCCACCCAGTCTGTATGAAGAAAACATGATGTAACTTTAGAAAACAATGTCCATGTTTTAAATAATTCAAGGTTTAATAATCTGTCCAGAGCTGAAGAAGTTTAGAAAGTGGAAACTCCAAATAGGTTAAAAACTGTGAGATACAGAAAAAGAAAAAGAGCTCTCATTAACCTGTTAAACCCCATCCCCCCGCCGGCGGGTGGAAAAACGCATCATCTGCAGGAAACAGCGTCTGAGAGCTTCTTAATATTTAATAAACTATGAATATTTCATATCCATGTAACGGGAAGAAACTCAGCTAACTGATGATATGAACAATTTTTAGCAAAAAAAACCACAAGACTAACGCTGAGCCTCTGAATTAGCCCTGAGCGAAAAAATGCTAACGCCGTTAGCACAGAACTCACTCATAAAACCCTTATTACTTATCGTAAATGCAAATCCAACCCATCGATTAGCATCGTGAGAGTACGCAGAATCGATAGGTATCTGTATCATCACTCCATGATAAGAACTCGGGAAATGAGAAACAAAAACAGACATCACAACACGTGGCATTAGGTAGCCAACACAGCAATATGTCTTACCTTTGTCGTTGTCTGATCAAAAGTTGTGTTCAATGGCATTAAAACGATAAAAATGCTGCTGAAGGTTAATCCATAGGTTAATCCAATGTGTCTGTGTCTGTGTGAAATGATTTCTGATAATCCATCAGCAATAAACCTAGTTTTAAGTTTTCAGATTTCAGAGCGTAAGATAGGTTTCGCTTTGGGCAAACTGCGTGCGCATAGCTCTCATTCCTCAATGGTAACGTTGATGTGTATGTGGAAATCCCCCTTCAATTCTATTGGCTCTAACGCAGTGTTTCTCAAACTTTTTCATACCAAGGACCACTTAACCAATAAAAAAACACTCGCGGACCATCTAACTCCACAAATATCCAAAAATAAATCGCCTGAAAATGGTACAAACCAGTGGCCACATGTGTGTTGAAGGTGTTTATCTGGGCTATATCATGCAATCGAAAGTGAAACTTAAGCTCGCTCCATTGCGGAGATATTCCCGCGAGAGTGCGGAAAACTTAAATTAATTAATTAATTTCAAAAGTGAAATCTTACCAATATACTCACGGACCACTAGGGGGCGCTCACGGACCACCAGTGGTCCGCGGACCACACTTTGAGAAGCACTGCTCGAACGGTTCAAAAGAGATGTCAATCATCAAAATCGACCAATGGGTTCTAGAGAAACGGCAAAAAACGCCCATTTCCACCCAAATAACCTCAGAGGTGGAGTTTCTTTTCCTAAACCTTTCTAAAAAGGTCAAATATCACTTGTTTTGCATAAATCTTGATACAGGGTACTTATTATATGTTGTACTTTGGATTCCTAAAGCTTTTAGTCTACCTTACCATCATCCAAGGGTGGTTTTCAAAACCAGTAAAAAATTATTTTTGGACGGACACTATAATTTACATTTTTTTTACTATGTTCAATCTGAATTTTCTTTAAAAGAAAAAAAATCTATATTGATTCTGACTTTTCTACATCCAACTCACAGGTTTAATGTCAAAATGTCATTTTCGAGCCTGACCTGAAAAACAGGCTTGGGGCTTAACAGGTTAATAGAATAATGAGAGCTTAACCTGTTAAGCCCCAAGTAGTAGTAAAAAAATGTAAATTATAGTGTCCGTAAAAAAAACATTACTTATAGTGAAAACTACCCTTGGATGATGGGATAGTAGACTAAAACCTTTAGGAATCCAAAGTACAACATATCAATCACATCAATCTTGATACAGGGTACTTATTGTACCCTGTATCAAGATTGATGCAAAACAAGTGACATTTGACCTTTTTAGAGAGATTTAGAAGAAAAAAACCCACCTCTGGGGTCATTTGGGTGGAAATGGGCGTATTTGCCGTTTCTCTGGAATCCATTGGCCGATTTTGATGATTGACATCTCTTTTGAACCGTTAGAGCCAATAGAATCGAAGGGGGATTTCCATATACACACACACAAGTTACCATTGAGAAGTCAGAGCTATGCGCATGCAGTTTGCCCAAATCCAAATCTGTCTCACGCTCTGAAATCTGAAAACTAGTTTTATTGCTGATGGATTATCAGAAATCATTTCAAAGTGACAGACACACTGGATTAACCTATGGATTAACCTTCAGCAGCGTTTTTATCGTTTTAATGCCATTGAAGAACACTTTTGACCAGAAAACAACAAAGGTAAGACATATTGCTGTGTTGGCTACTGTACCTAATGCCACGTGTTGTGATGTCTGTTTTTGAGTTTTGAGATTTGAGTCCGATATGACGTAATATCTGACATGCGGACCCACGGCGCTATCAGAAACGTTGCTATCAGAAACATTGCGCAGCGGGTTTTGGACGTAATATGGTCTTTGTTTACATTAGTAAGCATCGCTAACACTCAGAGCTAACCTGCACTGGAGAGAGTATGTGTAAAAAAGCAAGAAATAAAAAAAGGGAAGAAAGAGAGGGAGAGAAAAAGAGTTTGCGCTCCATACTGTTTCAGAAATCATTCTTGATGTGGTTTGGAACATGATATGGAGTCTAATCACTGCAGCATTTAGCTGTATCTCGTAGAATTCTGAGCAGGCATTAACTCAACCTCCTCTTTTTTTTTTCCTTCAAGATAAGGATCAGCGTTTCTCTAACAGGCCTGAAATAGAGGGATATAAGGGATGTCTAAAATGCATGATCTGTTTGGTATTTTGAGCAAAACACATCATAAACATGTTTTTTATATATTTTTAATATATATCTGAGACCCCTAATATATGCCTAAAGATAGCTTTATAGGAAACCTTAAAGGTCACATGTCATGGCCATTTCCAATGATCATAATTCCATTGTTGAGGTCTACTAGAATAGATTTATACTGTGCAATGTTCCAACCTCACATTGGTTCCGCATACAGCATCTCTAAAGTATGTGTCTTCACTCTCTCCACTAAACGGCTCGCTGCAGCTCTCCCTCCCCCCTCCCTGTGAGCACAGTGTGCTCCGATTGGTCGGGACGTTGTGAATCGCGATAAGCTCCGTGGAGGTGTGATTTCCTTGTTTAGCGATACACAGCCAAACACAGCCAAACTCACCCTGAGCACACACAAAGTCACAGCCGAAGTAAAAACAATAAGTGTGGCTTGATATTGAGAAAGGAAAAAAGGTTGATACACGCTGTGAGAATGGGTCTGCAGAGAGCGCGATCCCAACGGTCTGTTCGAGAGATCAGCAGAGCTGCCTGCACTGAGTGTGTGAGGAAGTCCGTGGATTGGTCAATTTGGACCAATCAGCGGGGGCTTAACGTAACGGCTGCGCGGACGTAACGTAACGGCTCCACGGATTGGTCCATTTCGTTCCGGGGACAACATGACATCATGATGTCCCCGGAAGAATCAAATGGACAGTGACGTGTCTCCAACGAGGCGTTTTGGGGAGGTATTTTCTGTGTTAGAGTTTTACTACAGGGTGTACTTTGAGGGTTTTGACTCTGCAGACCGTTTACATGCATAACAACCCTCATAACAACAAGGGGACGGGTGATAACCGGAAAAGCATGACATGTCACCTTTAAAGACAACATGGTTCTACTTAAATATATAAGTGGTAATCTTAAACATCCCACAGGTGTCAAATTCAAGGCCCACCACCTAATTTGTATGTGGCCCACAACCAGTGTTGGGCAAGTTACTTTTAAAAAGTAACTAGTAATAGTTATAGTTACTGCTCTCAAAAAAGTAACTAGTTACTTTATTAGTTACTAAATTGTAAAAGTAACTAGTAACAAGTTACTTAAAAATACAAGTTTTTGTGTTGTGACTAGCAACAGACTCGACCGTTGCGATGGGCAGCATGTCCTCAACAACATACCTGGCAATCAATCTATTTAGTTGACTCTGGGTGACATGTGGCGATTTAAAAAAATCGTGTTTTGGCTGTTTAGATGGTGTTGCTCCATCTGGGTCACTGCCGGTGGTTGGGACGGTGGGGTCTTTGGCGACTAGTTTTATAGCCCCATGTACATTAGTTAGGTGCTTCAGGAGATTGGCATTGCTGTTATTCGATGTGGACGATGCTTTCTGTCTGCACACAGTTTACATTTGACCGTAATATTTGTTGCGTCCATTATCCCCACAAATTGAAAATAGTGGTTATATCTCCAAGCTGTAAATGCGCTGCTGCTCTCGCTGATACTTGCATCTGCCATAGTGTGTGTGTGTGTGTGTGTGTGTGTGTGTGTGTGTGTGTGTGTGTGTGTGTGTGTGTGTGTGTGTGTGTGCTGGTGGTGGGCGTTGCCGTGTATGTGTGTGTGTTAGCAAGTGTTTGTGTGTCTGTGTATTTTCCCCATAAGGCAAGACCCGCCCAACTCTGGCTCTGATTGGCTTAACCTGAAATGTTACCTTGCGTTAACCAATCATCACTCCTCTCTGGTCACTTTCTCTTTTCCATGGTACTGTGCGAGGACATCGCTGTATTCGCCTGTAAGCTACATCCACAGGGAGATTCGGTTCAGTTCCATCACATAATGTAACGCAGTAACGCACCCATTTAAATCACAGTAACTATAACGGCGTTACTGAATGGGAATAGTCAGTCATTAGCCCGCATGGTTTTTCATACCACTGCTACGCTGACGACACCCAATTAATCCTGTCCTTTCCCCGCTCAGAGACCCAGGTCGTCGCACGCATCTCTGCTCGTCTAGCTGACATCTCTCAGTGGATGTCCGCTCATCATCTCAAGCTCAACCTTGACAAAACTGAACTGCTTTTTCTTCCGGGAAAAGATTGTCCCACTCTTGACCTGACTATCAACATCTGCCCCTCTGTTGTTTCCCCGACTCAGATAATATATATAGGCCTAGACTTATAAATATTTATAGTATCTCTACTATAATTGACCAGACTTTGATCGTTTGTCTGCTTTAAATAAGTTTATAAGTTACATTACATTACATTTAGCTGACGCTTTTATCCAAAGCGACTTACAATAAGTGCATTCGACCAGGAAGACACAAACTTGAAGAAAACAGAATCATAAAGTACATCAGGCTTCATAGAGCCAAGCATTTCAAGTGCTGCTCAACTGGCTTTAGAGGAGCCAGTCCTTTATTAGTATATAAGTGCTTTGTTAGTAGTTCTATCGCTCGAGGTGGAGTCGAAAGAGATGAGTTTTCAGTCTGGAAGGTGTGTGAGCTTTCTGCTGTCCTGATGTCAATGGGAGCTCATTCCACCATCTTGGAGCCAGGATAGCAAACCCACGTGTTTTCTGCTGATGGGAACTTGGGTCCCCCTCGCAGCGAGGGTGCAGCGAGTCGTTTGGTTGATGCAGAGCGGAGTGCACGTGCTGGGGTGTACGGTTTAACCATGTCCTGGATGTAGGAAGGGCCAGATCCATTCGCAGCATGGTACGCAAGGACCAGTGTCTTGAAGTGGATTCTAGCAGTTACTGGAAGCCAGTGAAGTGAGCGGAGGTGCGGCGTGGTGTGGGAACATTTTATTAGTAGCCTTAAGGGCCTACACAGTTGTTATGCTATACCACATTGCCCTTCACTGGATGTATAATGAGCTGCACTAAACTACACTGAACAAAAATATAAATGCAACACTTTTGTTTTTGCTCCCATTCTTCATGAGATGAACTCAAAGATCTAAAACATTTTCTATTTACACAAAATAACCATTTCTCTCAAATATTGTTCACAAATCTGAAAGAATCTGTGATAGTGAGCACTTCTCCTTTGCCGAGATAATCCATCCCACCTCACAGGTGTGGCATATCAAGATGCTGATTAGACAGCATGATTATTGCACAGGTGGGCTTTAGGCTGGCCACAATAAAAGGCCACTCTGAAACGTGCAGTTTTGCTTTATTGGGGGGGTCAGGGGGGGTCCGAAAACCAGTCAGTATCTGGTGTGACCACCATTTGCCTCAAGCAGTGCAACACATCTCCTTCGCATAGAGTTGATCAGGTTGTTGATTGTGGCCTGTGGAATGTTGGTCCACTCCTCTTCAATGGCTGTGCCAAGTTGCTGGATATTAGCAGGAACTGGAACACGCTGTCGTATACGCCGATCCAGAGCATCCTAAACATGCTCAATGGGTGACATGTCCGGTGAGTATGCTGGCCATGCAAGAACTGGGATGTTTTCAGCCTCCAGGAATCGTGTACAGATCCTTGCAACATGGGGCCGTGCATTATCATGCTGCAACATGAGGTGATGGTCGTGGATGAATGGCACATCAATGGGCCTCAGGATCTCGTCACGGTATCTCTGTGCATTCACAATGCCATCAATAAAATGCACCTGTGTTCGTCGTCCATAACATACGCCTGCCCATACCATAACCCCACCACCACCATGGGCCACTCGATTCACAACATTGATATCAGAAAACCGCTCACCCACACGACGCCACACACGCTGTCTGCCATCTGCCCTGAACAGTGAAAACCGGGATTCATCCGTGAAGAGAACACCTCTCCAACGTGCCAGACGCCATCGAATGTGAGCATTTGCCCACTCAAGTCGGTTACAACGACGAACCGGAGTCAGGTCGAGACCCCGATGAGGACGACGAGCATGAAGATGAGCTTCCCTGAGACGGTTTCTGACAGTTTGTGCAGAAATTCTTTGGTTATGCAAACCGATTGTTGCAGCAGCTGTCCGAGTGGCTGGTCTCAGACCGTATCGTAGTGCTACAGCCAAATGTTCAGCGTTGTGGACGAAGGCCAGCCGCTCCACAGTCGCATCAGAGTTCCTGGTCTCAGACGATCTTGGAGGTGAACATGCTGGATGTGGAGGTCCTGGGCTGGTGTGGTTACACGTGATCTGCGGTTGTGAGGCCGGTTGGATGTACTGCCAAATTCTCTGAAACGGCATTGTGCTGTGTGATAAAACTGAACATTTTAGAGTGGCCTTTTATTGTGGCCAGCCTAAGGCACACCTGTGCAATAATCATGCTGTCTAATCAGCATCTTGATATGCCACACCTGTGAGGTGGGATGGGTTATCTCGGCAAAGGAGAAGTGCTCACTATCACAGATTTTTTCAAATTTGTGAACAATATTTGAGATAAATGGTTATTTTGTGTATATAGAAAATGTTTTAGATCTCATGAAAAATGGGAGCAAAAACAAAAGTATATATTTTTGTTCAGTGTACATTCTAGCATTTAAATACCTAGCCATTCTTTTGCGGTTATTTTGGTGAAAGTAACTAAAACATAACTCAAAAGTAGTGTAACTCATTACATTTCAGAGACAGTAATATTGTAATGTAACTTATTACTTTCAAAAGACAGTAATAAGTAATATGTAATATATTACATCTTGGAAGTAACTTGCCCAACACTGGTGTATTATGAGACTGTTCTGAGTCCATAGATGTCTGCAGAGTCAACACAACTCTCACATATTAATCTTAGCACAGAAGTTAAAGATGGAGAACAGTCAGTGAACTTACCTGAGAGTCTCCAGTCTGCAGTCTGGACTCTCCAGAAGATCTCTCAGCAGCTCCACTCCTGAATCCTGCAGAGCGTTGTTACTCAGGTTCAGATCTCTCAGGTGGGAGGGGTTGGACTTCAGAGCAGAGGCCAGAGCAGAACAGCTGATCTCTGACAAACTGCAGACACTCAGTCTGAATAAAGAAAACATGATGAGGATAAAAATCCATTTATAATCCAATCAGATGTTCAGGTTTAATATGTGTAGCTCAACATTACTGTGTTCTAATCAATTAGCTTTTCCCTGAATTACAGTGACTTTGTCATTTTGTTATTGTGGATCATCATAATATCAGCCTTCTGTTTATTATCTGTGAAAACACGATGAAATTAATGGGAAGCAAGACAAATATTTATATTTCAGAAAGTAAACTTTATCAAATTAAAACTAATATTAGTTCAGATTACCTTCTTTATTCAGATGTGACCATTTACTAAAGATTGAAAACATAAATATACTTTAACAACTAAAAGTGCATATCTAACATATTTCCTTCAAGAAACAGTCAACTGTTATGACTGCAGACTAAATGTAGTACAAGAAAAAAAATATATGGTTAAATTGTTAATGAAACACATGAGATCTCCAGCAGTGAACTGACCCGAGAGCCTCCAGTCTGCAGTCTGGACTCTCCAGAAGATCTCTCAGCAGCTTCACTCCTGAATCCTTCAGATCGTTGTAACTCAGGTCCAGAACTCTCAGATGGAAGTTGGACTTCAGAGCTGAGGCCAGAGCAGAACAGCTGATCTCTGACAAACTGCACCCCCTCATTCTGAATAAAGAAAACATGATGTAACTTTAGAAAACAATGTAACAGGTTCAAAACTGTAAGATACAAAAAATGAAGGGCTCTCATTAATATTAAAGGCAAGGCAAGTTTATTTATATAGCACCTTTCAACACAAGGCAATTCAAAGCGATTTACACAATTGAAAGACATTAAGAGCATTAAGAAACATATTATAAAATGTCATTTAAAAACACTCATTTAAAAGCAAAGATAATAAAATAAACATAAAAAATACATGAATAAAAGTTACAGGTTACAAAAGGTTCATCATTTAGCAGGAGATCCTATTTTGGCCCTAAACCATTCAAAGCTTTATAAACCAGCAGCAGTATTTTTGAAATCTATTCTTTGACACACAGGAAGCCAGTGTGAAGACTTCAGAACAGGAGTGATGTGATCCACTTTCTTAGTGTCAGTGAGGACTCGAGCAGCGGCGTTCTGAATCAGCTGCAGCTTCCTAATAGATTTTTTAGTGAGACCTGCGAAGACACCATTACAGTAGTCCAGTCTACTGAAAATAAAAGCACGGACAAGTTTGTCCAAATCCTGCTGTGACATTAGTCTTTTAATCCTAGATATGTTCTTTAGGTGATAGTAGGCTGATTTAGTAATTGTTTTAATGTGACTGTTGAAACTCAGGTCAGAGTCCATGATTACACCTAGATTTCTGGCTTTATCTGTTGTTTTGAACATTGCAGACTGAAGCTCAGCGCTAACTTTTAAACGTTCTGCCTTGGCTCCAAAAACCATTACCTCAGTTTTATCTTTGTTTAATTGGAGAAAGTTCTGACACATCCAGTCATTGATTTGTTCAATGCACTAACTCAGTATTTTAATTGGAGCATAGTCTCCTGGTGAAATGGCTATGCAAATGTGTGTGTCATCCGCATAGCTATGGTAACTTATTTTGTTGTTTTTCATTATCTGAGCCAGTGGTAGCATGTAGATATTAAAGAGAAGAGGCCCCAAGATGGATCCTTGAGGAACCCCACATGTCATATTTGTCTCTCTATATCAACTCTGATGTAGTTACCTATAGAAACAACGTTTTTCGTGTCCTTTAAGTAGGATTCAAACCAATTTAGAACTGTTGCCGAAAGTCCCACCCAGTTTTCCAGTCGGTCTAGTAATATGTTGTGGTCACTAGGCCTGTCGCGATAAATTGACTTATCGTACGATAAATAAAAATGAACTCGATAACTTTTCTGAGCTCGATAAATTGCCGTTTACATAAGGATGTGACCAGCATTTTAGCTAGGAACGCTGTGGCTGCCGGCCACGCGTGCTGTGAGGGGCGGGGCTGACACACAGCCAGGTCAGGACACTCCGCGTGCACGTGCAGCAGCGTAGCAACCAAATTAATAATATAGCGATAAAGCGGGAGACAACGTGTGACTTACTCGCGGGGAATTTAAAGTGAAATGGAAATGGTTACAAAACCTAACTACACATCTCGATTCTCCGGTGTGGCAGTATTTTGGACTCAAGCCAAATCAACGAGGCGAACCAACGGACTTGAATGAGCCGGGCGGTGTGTCACATTTTGTTTAAAAAAGGTAGCGACAAAAGCAGGCAATACCACGCATTTTAAACTACACCTAAAACACAACCACCCCATTCCGTTTTCCCAGCTGGGAGCAAACACGGCAGCTGGAGATGGAGAGCGCCCACCTTCCCGACAGTTTACAATCAAAGATGCATTTGCCCGACAATGCAAACATGTTGGTGTTCCTTGCTCGAAAACTTTGAAAAACAGATTTGGATATGACCTGTTGAGTCTTTGACAGTGGACTGTACACTTGACTGTTGTTTTAAGGAGTTTTTTAATATTTGTTAAGATAATGCTCATATTTATTTATATATATAAATAATATATATATCTATCTATCTCTATATATATGTATATGTATATATATTAGGGCTGTCAAGTTAACGCGTTAATACAAAATTTAAATTAAAAATTAATATAATAACAATAATAAAAAATTAACGCCACTAATTATTTTAACGCGATTAACGCATGTGTATTTTTTGTCCTCGGCCGCCCCGTAGTTTCAGAGCGCATCGACTTTAAAATACCATCTACAAGCTGATGCTGACAGCCCCGCTCCTGCTGCCTGCTTGCTGCGGACCACACTTCCACGCTCACCGGCAGGCACCGACTGGCCATCGGGAGGACCGGGAGGGTGTGTGTGTGTGTGGCGCGAGCGAGCGAGAGAGAGAGACCTTACAGTACGTGTATTGTTGTTTTTAGCATCTGGTGCTAGCTAGCAGCGCTAACGGATATAAGGAGCTGTTTCAATGAAAACAGAGGAGCGACATTTCGCCGACAACTGCGCCGAGCACTTGACTTTATGCAGGAAGCCAGACAGTGAGACATTGGAGGAGAAGTCAGCACACTCAGCACGGATAGTGCGCAACATGATTGCAGCGTCCAGGCAGTTCCCGTTCAAGCATAATATGCCTTGAGTTGCACATAGCTCCAACGATCCATCACAAGCACGCACACGCGCACACACACACACACACACACACACACACACACCAGGTTGAATTGGGGTGAATATTTGTAATGTTCAGAGGTTGTTGTGTTTAATATTCATGAGAATATTTGTCATTGTTCAAATGATAATAACATTTGCATAAAGCATATTTGTCCACTCATATGTTGATATGAGTATTCAAAACTTGAAAAATATTCCTCTAAGGTACATTTAGAACAGATCAAAAATGTGCGATTAATCGCAATTAACTATGGACAATCATGCGATTAAATATTTTAATCGACTGACAGCCCTAATATATATATAGAGAGAGAGAGCGAGAGAGAGAGAGAGAGAGAGAGAGAGAGAGAGAGAAAGAGAGAAAGAGAGAAAGAGAGAAAGAGAGAGAGAGAGAGAGAGAGAGAGAGAGAGAGAGAGAGAGAGAGAGAGAGAGAGAGAGAGAGAGAGAGAGAGTTTTCCAGCCTGACTCTATTTAATTTATTGTTTTGGTTGTGTGTGATTTAATTAATTTATTATAATTTAATTAATTTGTTTTATTTATTATATATAATTTATATATTTTAATATTATTTCACATTTCATTTGCAATGTTGAATGTTCAATAAAAAGTTATGTTTGAAAGGATGTACTTGAATTATTATTATATATTATCATTATGTCAGTGGTCTAAAATGGTCATACAACGGTGCCGACAATATTATCGTTTATCGCAATAATTTCCAGAAAAATGTATCGTCCAACAAAATTAATTATCGTGACAGGCCTTGTGGTCACCAGTGTTAATTGCAGCACTGAGATCTAATAATGCTAACACTAAAGTTCTGCCACTGTCTGTGTTTAAGTGGATGTCATTGAAGACCTTAACAAGAGCGGTCTCAGTGCTGTGGTTTGGACGAAAGCCTGACTGGAACACATCAAAACAGTTGAGAGTGCCATATGCCCTCGAGCCTGGACCCAGTACATATCAGTTAGAGCTTGCTGCCTCTTGTACACACACATCTTTATCAGGCTTCGGAGACAGCCGATGCTGTCTTGAAGAGGGGGGAAGTGGTGCACGTTTTAGTTTGGATGATTGTAGTGGGCATGGTGATGAAGACAGGGGAGATGGCACACGTGTCTGCTTCGGTGATTTTGGTGGGCGCCGTTGAGGGACGGGGTTGAGGGACTTGATGCCAAGCCTGTAAATCTCCTTCATGCGGTCATTAAACTCCTGGAAGGGAGGTGAAGGTGAAAGGGTGAGTGGAGAGAAGAGAGAGCTGGTGGGTGAAGGAAGAGTATCCTCAAAGGCGTTGATAAGGGAGGTTAAGACTCCTCTTTTTGTCTCATAGGTCTCCCATAATCAAGACATTCCTCAGGCGGGTGCTGTGATACTTCTTCATGGTTTTCTGCGCGTTGTGTCTTTCTCCCGTTTTGATTTTTCTTGTCGCTTGTCGATTGAAATACATTTGACTCCTGGCTTGTTCAGGCAAAGTTCATCTGCCTTAAAAAGATGTCTGCGGTCCCAGATAAAGTTAAAATTGTCAAATTTTAAAATGAATAGAATGGTCAGTACAGGCAGTTGAAAGCCACGTGTTCACTGCAAACAAACTGCTGAATCTCTCCACTCCTCTTCGGACTGGCGGTAGAGGGCCACTGATGAACACCTCCGCATTTAGAGAGCTGACAGTTTTCAACAGACATTTAAAGTCTTCTTTCAGCACTTTTGACTGTTGCTTCACAACATCTTTTTTTTTTAACTAGCTTAAGGTAAGTAGCATGCAGTACCAGCAGTCTAGGCTTTAGCTGTTGTTAAGCCACACCAGTGTTTCCGCCAGACCAGGGCTGAGAGGGCATCCACCCCGAGAGCGGGGGTGGATGCCAAAATTCAAAATTTTGAATTGAGCCGTCCCTTTATAGATACTATCTCTTTACGTAATAGTGATGGGAATTCCGGATATTTTTAGTGAGCCGGATTATTTGGCTCGGCTCACTAAAAAGAGCCGGCTCTTTCGGCTCCTAAGCGGCTCTTCATGTTACCACAGTTTACCACGGAGCCTCAGTTTCGCTGCTGCGAGGCTCCGGTACTAGCAGTTCCCGCGTGTGCTCCACTAGCACCCCCCGCCAAGGCTCGCCGGCAGTACACTTTCCGTCACAGGAACACGCTTTGCTGGTGGCGAAAATAATCCCACCAGACTCCTTTGCCCCTCCAACAGAGGGATGTCCTCGTCCTTTTTCCTTTTCGTCATTTCAAGCTATAAAAACTTTTTTTTTGGACGGCAAGCCGCCCCTCTGGCGGGAACGCTGGGCCACGCTACTGTAAGACTGATGTTGTCATAAAATATTGAAATATGGCTAAACCCAGTGTTTCCCCTATATACAAATAGTGGCGGCGCAGCGTCGCTGCTGAAATATGCGCGCCGCTGCTAGGGGGCGCCAGCCAGGTACCCACAAAATAAATAATAGTAAGTGGCGACCCTTTTTCATTTTTGATTGTTTGTTATGTGGATTTGTAATATTTGTGTTACTGTTTGTTCAATAAAGGTGTATTTTTGCTAAATGTTGAGACATTGCCACTGTATGTACTAGGCAGGGCCGATTTTTGGCATTAACAGGCGGTCGCCTAGGGCGCCAGATCTGGGGGGCGCTGCACTGGTAGCTCTGGGAGGGAAAAAACATTTTTGACCGTTGGCGCTCATCCAAATTTTCGGCCTTGATGTAACAACATTCATAATTAAGTAAATGTAACACCCTTTTCACCCCGGTTACACTTTTCATTTTCCCTGTACGATGGGCGCTGTAAGTGGGGGATTTTGGCTTATCCGGCGCCCGCAGCTCACAGCAAAAGTGTGAGCGAGAGAGCGAGCGAGGGAGAGGGCGCACCGGTACCGGCGCTGTTGTTATTAGAATCTGGTGCTAGCTGCGCTAACGGATATAAGAAGTAGATGTTTCTACAACCACTGTGGAGGAGAGCTCTCCTCTCAGACTGAGAGGCTCAGTGAGGTAAAGGGCTCTCCGAGTGTTTAGATAAGTTAATTTTAGTCTTAAATTATCTCAGTGGGTCTCAAACGTTTTGACCAAAAATTATGTAAACACATATTTCCAAGACACTCCTTTATAATTATTAGGATAAATAAAAACAGGTTTGAAATCATTCCAATCTATACTATAGGACAGTAATCCAAAAATCAAAGTGCACCAGATTGAAGCATTTTACTTTAAAATGCATACCCCCGGACCCCCCTAGAGGATGTGACGTCCACCCCCCAATTCAAACATGTTCATACAATACTGAATACATTTGAAGCCATTTTGACGTATATTACCTATGTCAATACGTTTCTGTTTTTGTAGTGTATTGTCTTTTGTAGAGATTTTTCATTTATTCTTTACATATAACATCTCACCTAGGGCAGCAAATTGTCTAGAACCGGCCCTGGTACTAGGCCTCAAGAGCCTTTCTTGTGCTAACACATAGAAACAAATTGGCGGGGCGCACTTCGCACGTGCACACACTAAAAAATTCCACGCGCTCCGCGCTCACATTATGCTGAGCCCACATGCCTTAGCACCGCTGCTCCATCCTAGGGGAAACACTGCTAAACCCTCTGTCTATTTACGAAAATAACTGTCCCAGTGATAAATTAATGTCCAGGAGCCGCTGCTCGAAGTTTGCAGAGAATAAAAATAGGAACATTTGCTTTTACTTCACATCTTAAACTCTGCTCCATCTACACCAACTCATGATGTGCAGCCAGACAAATAAAAACCCTCAGAAACTGATTCAACTCAAGATCACAACGTTTACAAAGATGACAGGATGAATTTGAAAGAAATTTGAAGAAATAACCTCCAGAATATTTATTTTAGGAATAGTGGAGATGTCAAATCAAAGCATCTTCAGTTTGAACTATTCAGTCAGTATAAGCATCATGTAGATCCATAAACATTTTGGAAACAGCCTGTGGTGTGATGCAAGTCTTGTGCTTGTAGCACTTTGGGATTTGAAATCAAATATGAAGTGCTTTATAAATGGAACCCATTATTATTATTATTAAAACTTGTACTTTACTTAAGTATTTTAACTAGGGCTGTCAAGTTAACGCGTTAACGCAAAAAAAATTAACGCCACTAATTATTTTAACGCGATTAACGCATGTGTATTTATTTCCTCGGCCGCCCCGTAGTTTCAGAGCGCTTCAAGTTTAAAATACCATCTGCTGACAGCCCCGCTCCTGCCGCCCGCTTGTGGCAGACCACACTTCCACGCTCACCGGCAGGCACCGACTGGCCATCGGGAGGACCGGGAGGGTGTGTGTAATGTGGCCCGAGCGAGCGAGAGAGAGACCTTAGGTGCATTGTTGTTGTTGTTAGCATCTGGTGCTAGCTAGCTGCGCTAACGGATATAAGGAGCTGTTTAAATGAAAACAGAGGAGCGACATTTCGCCACAACTGCGCCGAGCACTTGACTTGATGCAGGAAGCAGACAGCGGGACATTGTAGGAGAAGTCAGCACACTCATGATTGCAGCAACATGATTGCAGCGTCCAGGCAGCTCCCGTTCGAGCATATGCCTTGAGTTGCACATAGCTCCAATGATCCAACACACACACACACACACACACACACACACACACACACACACACCCATTTGTATTGTATGAGAGGTTCCAGGTTGTTGTGTTTAATATTCATGAGAATATTTGTCATTGTTCAAATGATAATAAACATTAGCATAAAGCATATTTATCCACTCATATGTTGATAAGAGTATTAAAAACTTGAAACATATTCCTCTAAGGTACATTTAAAAACAGATAAAAAATGTGCGATTAATTTGCAATTAATCGCGATTAACTATTTTAATCGACTGACAGCCCTAATTTTAACATTATGCTACTTTGTACTTTTACTCCACTAAATGTTGTAGGCAATGTTTTACTTTTTACCCGCTAGCCTAATTGTATACATTAAGATACTATTTACTTTTCAGATTTAGTTAATTAATAGAGATTATAAATCGACACAGATTATTAAGTCATATACTGTATATAAATGAATTCAGATAAACCCCACCTTTACCAAGTGCAACATTGAAGTGATGAACACTTTAATGCACCAATAATTTCATAACAATTAATCAAATAATTTAAAAGTATCTGGTACTTAAAATAGCCATTTTTCATAACGCTTACTTCTACCTTTGGTACTTGAAGTATTTATGATGCTAACACCTTTTTGCAACTACTTGATTACACATTGAAATGCAGGACTTTTACTTCATTTATTTAAAAACATGCTGCAGAATAAAAAAGATCAGGTCAGGTGTTTAAGAGGTTCAGAGTGAATTATGCAGTGTAGGATTTTTCTTGTTACATTGAAATGTAAAGCTCAACATTGCTCTGCCAAAGTCAATGAACTAAACCATAGAAGAAGAAATGTGACATTAGCATTAAGATGCTCATTAAGATGCTCAGTGTGGATTAGTATATAGCTCCCAACTCTCACATATTAATCTCAGCACAGAAGTAAAAGATGGAGAACTTACCTGAGAGTCTCCAGTCTGCAGTCTGGACTCTCCAGAAGATCTCTCAGCAGCTTCACTCCTGAATCCTGCAGATCGTTCTGACTCAGGTCCAGCTCTCTCAGGTGGGAGGGGTTGGACTTCAGAGCTGAGGCCAGAGCTGAACAGCTGATCTCTGACAACCTGCAGTCCCTCAGTCTGAAAAATACAGACAGAAAATATTTTCCAGGCAGCTCATCATTACCCCATGTCAGGTCATGATTCTAGAGAGTACGTTAAAACACTACATCAGATCATGGCCCCTACAACTGGATTGTATTGGTCGGGTATCTGTGCGAATGTGAAGCAGTAGTGCGCATCCTGCCGTTAATGTCAGCTGGTCAACCCACTGGCCACCACGCCTTTGTGCCCAATACCATCAATTGAGATGCTATCTGAGAGAATAGCCAAGGACCTTATATCGGGCCATTAGACCGGATTGCACTGGGATATCACTTTCTCTTAGTCCTTTTGGATTATGTAACACAATATCCCTAGGCATTGCCTTGAGTGTGGTACAGAGTCGGGATCCCGAAATAGATCCTGACTGACCAAGGCACACTACGCAAGCCTTATGAACTCTTGGGCGTCCACCCAATTCGGATTAATGTTTACCATCCTCAGACCGATGGCCGGGTGGAGCGGTTTACATGGTTCGTGAGTTTGTTCACGAAGATAATAGGCTTGTTTGAGACAAGCGAGACCTGCGCAATTGTGATCAACGTCTTGCTAGTGCGTTGCATGATGGTTAGTCATTTTGTCCGACTTGCTCTGGAGGCTCGCCCACATGAGACTTTGAAATCTCGCGGGACAAAGACGCCCGCAGCCTTGAGAGCGAGGCGAGGCGAGTTGGCGCAGTTCCTCTCCACGAGCTGCGGAAGCGAAATGCTTGATGGGAAACGGCTCGCTGGTATCTCGAGCTGAGCGCTCATTGGTGGTTTTCACCACGTGCTGCTGATGAAGCTCTCCCATTGGCTGGCAACAGCTTGTTGTTGTTTTGTGTCAGTTTTTACGTCGCCACATCCATTCCCATTTTTCATCATTGTTCCACAATGTTTATCATCATGAAATTAATATCTATATATTTTATACTATACTGCTTACCGTTTTCATACTTTATATATCTTAGCATATTCATACACACTGTTCATACTGCTCACAGGCTGATATCTAGTGTATTCATACACACTGTTCATACTGCTCTCAGGCTGATATCTAGTGTATTCATACACACTGTTCATACTGCTCTCAGGCTGATATCTAGTGTATTAATACACACTGTTCATACTGCTCACAGGCTGATATCTAGTGTATTAATACACACTGTTCATACTGCTCACAGGCTGATATCTAGTGTATTAATACACACTGTTCATACTGCTCTCAGGCTGATATCTAGTGTATTAATACACACTGTTCATACTGCTCTCAGGCTGATATCTAGTGTATTAATACACACTGTTCATACTGCTCTCAGGCTGATATCTAGTGTATTAATACACACTGTTCATACTGCTCTCAGGCTGATATCTAGTGTATTAATACACACTGTTCATACTGCTCTCAGGCTGATATCTAGTGTATTAATACACACTGTTCATACTGCTCTCAGGCTGATATCTAGTGTATTAATACACACTGTTCATACTGCTCACAGGCTGATATCTAGTGTATTCATACCCCTCTGTTTATTCATCCTTCAATTCATTATATGTTATTCTGTAGATTGTGTACATCACTTTTCACTTTACTGCTTGTTGCACCTGGTTAGAAGCTAAACTGCATTTCGTTCTCTCAGTACCTGTAATATGTGCAATAACAATAAAGTTGAATCTAATCTTGAGCAGGAACAAATGTATTTACTTAGTACATATCTGACATTAACGATTAAACACATGTGTGCATTCTTTATAAATGCAAACCGAGTCAAGCCGACTCCAGAGGTGGCGGTATGCACCTTAAAGTTGTTTGCAATCCGCCAAAAAACCGAGAGGAGAAGAAGAAGAAGAAGAAGAAGAAGAAGAAGAAGAAGAAGAAGAAGAAGAAGAAGAAGAAGAAGAAGAAGAAGAAGAAGAAGAAGAAGAAGAAGAAGAAGAAGAAGAAGAAGAAGAAGAAGAAGAAGAAGAAGAAGAAGAAGCCGAATCCGAGCTGTCCGACTTCAGGCGAGCTTTTTGAGACCTCCCCTGGCTGCGATCGGCTATTCTCGTCTACTTTCGAGGCGAGCCGCAGCTCGTCTCAAACAAGCCTAACCTTAAATTGGGATAAATCGTTAGACTCTCTGTTGTTTGCAGTACAGGATGTGTCCTCCATGGAGTTTTCCCCTTTTGAATTATTATATGGAAGGAAGCCACGGGGTGTTTTGGACCTACTTAAGGAAAACGGGGAGGAGGGTCCGAAGAAATGGGCTAGAAATGGGTGTAATTGAAGAGTTGTCCCGTCGTGCTAGTATGTAAGTCCGACTGGTGGATTTGTGTGTCAGTCAAGGAAATCTTGGCCGGCAGCCATGTTGGTCTGAAATGACCAATGGACACTCAAGAAATCACTAAGGAACTACCCACCAAGAAAAAGAAAAAAAAACACCTGTCTCCCATCAGTTTAAATCTGGGAGAAAGAGAGAGAGAGAGAACGCCTACATTTTTTTTACAGTTCCCGATAGTGTTAATTTCGTTGACTAAAACTATGACGAAATATGTTCGTCAACGACCTTTTTTTCCATGACGAAAACGAGACAATGACGAGACTGCACCGACGGCAGTAAACAATAACTGTAACGAAATCATCATGCAAAATCGTTGACGAAAAGTGACGAGACGAAAATGTAGTTTACTAAATAAAAACTATGACAAAATCTCTCTTTACTTTCGTTGACGAAAAATGAGGAGACGAAATATTATCAAAGATAACGTTACATCTCTGATAGTCAGTTTTTCTCCCAGCAGTTCCATTTCCGGTGCTGCGGCTGGGCAGCAGCTGTTTCTGTGCTGCGCGCGGCGGGAGATTTGAATTACACCGGGCAGCGGCACAATATGAACTGTCAGGAAGACTCGGGTCTAACTCATGGTCTAACTAACCTTCTTTAACAGAAAATAAAATGGCAACAACAGGGCTTAGGAGCAGTGGTCGCGTTAACCGAATACCCCCCCGTCAGCGCGAGTGATTGATCAATTGTGCACTCGACGGATAATAATGGATTATGACGGAAATGTTACGATCCTGTCCGTCAAAATGACTGACAACGAAAAAGTCTGAAGCTACCACTGCTTGGGAGAAAGAAACAATGTGATATTTGGGCCCATTTTCGCTACAATGAGGCGGAGAAAAAAAGCGAATGCATTGTTTTATCAGAAGGGAAGCAATGTGGCCACAGCACAGGTAAAAACACCACAAACCTGACCAGATCTCTGCAAAGCTGCATTCTTAATCATTCAACCTGTGTTTTTCATCAAATAAAGACAAGATATAATCTTATTGTGAAATACGTTTGACTATTATTGGTTTTGGCTAGACTAGTTTGACTGAAATGTTCTATATAATCTGATGACTAAAAAAAGACTCCACAGTTTTCATTGACAAAAAGTAGACTAAAATAATTAGGGATGCTCCGATCGATCGGTCACCGATCGAGATCGGCCGATACTCACTCTCTACCGATCGATCGGTGCTCTCTAAACATGCCGATCACGAGAGCCGATCGCATGACGTGAAATACATGACACTTTTCTCTGTGTGCGGCAAAACAAGCTCGCCAACATGGCTTCACCGGTCTGGCATTATTTTAAGGTGTCCGAAAAAGACAGTAAAATAGTGGTATGCAACGTGTGTGTGAAGCCGTAATCCTGCAGCTCCGCCCGCCAGACCGGTAAGCGGAGCGAAACACACAAGAGTTAGACCTAACACAGTTAGCTATTTTATCTACCTCTGGAACAAGCTAAACTAGTTATAAATATATGTATTCTTCACTGTCTGGTCACTCATTACTGGATCAGTGAGCTGCATGAGATACTGACAGGCTGTCAGGAGAGAGAGAGAGAGCGCTTCCGCTCATCTCTCCCGTGTTATTCTCCAAAGTGAATGTAAACTTGAATAATGTACATCATTTGAATGTAATAATTAAGTTGATTGTTGATTGTGGAAGCTCCAGTGAATGAGCCCCATTAACTGAGTTTAAACATCACTTTAAATGGAAGATTTAAAGTGATGTTTAAATCTTCCATTTAGGCCCCGCCCACTCAATCGGATCGGCGATCGGTATCGGCCGATACTGATTCCGGCGATCGGCCCCTAAATTGGCGATCGGAGCATCCCTAAAAATAATTAGTTTTCTTTGACTAAAATATGACTAAAATGCTCAGACTTTTAGTCGACTAAAACTTGACTAAATAAAAACAGGATGAAGGTGACTAAATATGACTAAAACTAAAAAGGAAATTTAATACAGGACTAAGACTAAAACTAAATAAAAAAATAGCTGACGAAATTAACACTAGTTCCCGACACACTAAAGATTATTTTCCCTAGCAGTAGTGAAGATGGAGCATCAGAGGCTAAAGGCTTCGACTCTTCTGAAGAAGAAGAATACAGGGACAACAACAAGGATCCATTTGAACATGGGTAACTGTAAATATGACAGTAATAGTGCACGAGCACTTTGTGGGGGATACTGCGAAAATGAACAATAGGTTTATTGATCAATTTTTTTTCCCGAGTCATGTACGGTTTCTTGAGACAAAATAGACTCCCACTTAGCCAACTTGAGTCATGAGTAAATCTGTGTTTTCAAAAGAGTTTTGAAGATTCCCAAAAATCGGATGTCAAATGTTCAGCTTTAGAGCTAATTATCTCATCACATAGTGCTCTCAGGGTAAGGCAAGGCAAGGCAAGGCAAGTTTATTTATAGAGCACTTTTCAACGCAAGGCAATTCAAAGTGCTTTACACAACAACAAAAAATGAAAGACATTAAGCATTAAAAAAGAAAAGCTAATCAAATAAACATTAAGAAAAAAATACATGGATAAAAGTTACAGTGCAGTCTAAAATATAAATAGTTCAATTAAACATTACAAGAAAAAGTACATGGATAAAAGTTACAGTGCAGTTTAAGATATGAATAGTTCAAATAAAAGCAGCGACAAAAAGAAAAGTCTTCAGCCAGGGTAGTGACTTGCATTTCTAGCAATACCAGAGACTGTAGTGAACATTTTGATATGTAACACATGGGCATACCTTGAGACCTCAGAAATCGGGAGCATTTAAAAACCACTGCGGGGGGGATCGCCGGAGCTGTTAGATTAACATTAATGCGGCCTGTAGCGCCACCCTTGATGGAGCGTATGTGTGGGCTGGACCTGTATTTTACAGGAAAGGAGTGAGCAGAGGGTCGAGTTGTCGATTCTTGTTCTGTTTTCTGTGACTATCTTCCTCACCCTCTCAGACTTTCAGTTGCGCGCGCTACTAAAGAGACGCGCTATCATGGAAACCAAACAATGGTGTAGCTGTATTAAAGTCAGAGTGGAAACAGTTGTGCGTAAATCAGATTTTGTCAGAAATCGGGAGAAATGCGGGAGAAATATGACCCCGGGAGGAAACCGGGAGAGGGCAGTGAAATCGGGAGTCTCCCGTGAAAATCGGGAGGGTTGGCAAGTATGCACATGGGGTGCCACGTTATAACAAGTATATTTAAAAAGGTGATTTAAGGAGACATCTAAAAATCGTGAAAATCCCCTTAGACTCCCAAGGGGTTAAACATGTTTGTTTGTAGCCTTTATTTAACCAGGTGAAAGCCCCTTGAGATCAAAAGATCTCTTTTTAAAGGGTGACCTGCAGGATGTAAGATCTACAGTGCAAGCAGAGAGTCAGTGAACTGACCTGAGAGTCTCCAGTCTGCAGTCTGGACTCTCCAGAAGATCTCTCAGCAGCTTCACTCCTTTATCCTTCAGATTGTTGTCACTCAGGTCCAGATGTCTCAGGTGGGAGGGGTTGGACTTCAGAGCTGAGGCCAGAGCAGAACAGCTGATCTCTGACAACCTGCAGCGCTCCAGTCTGAATAAAGAAAACATGATGTAACTTTAGAAAACAATGTTCCTGTTTGAAATAATTCAAGGTTTAATAATCTGTTCAGAGCTGGAAAAGTTCAGAAAGTGGAAACTCCAAACAGGTTAAAAACTGTAAGATACAGAAAGAGAAAAAGAGCTCATCTGCAGGAAACAGCGTCTGAGGGCATCTTAATATCTAATAAACTATGAATATTTCATATCCATGTAACGGGAAGAAACTCAGCTAACTGATGATTATTATTTTTTAGCAAAAACAACACAAGGCTAACGCTAAGCCTCTGAATTAGCCCTGGGCGAAAATATCTTAACGCCGTTATTACAGAACTCTATCTATACCGATCGATATACTTATTAGATCTGCACAAACAAGTTTAGCTAACATCCTGAGATTCCACAGATTTTAGAAATATAAGTATCATCACTGAGCGATCAGAACTCCTGACAGGGGAAGCAAAGACAACACACGACGTAGCTTTAGGTAGTAAAACACGTTGATATGCTCACCTTTAGCTGTTATTCTGATCAAAGGTCGTGTTCAATGGCATTAAAACGAGAAAAAACGCAGTTGAAGGTTAATCCATAGGTTAATCCAATGTGTCTGTCACTTTGAAAAAATTCTTGATAATCCATAATTCAATTTTTATGCAAGAATCGGAGAATAAAAATGTGCTGCTCATGGTAGCCACCAGAGGCTAGTGCAGCTTCCGGTTTTTCTACGTGTCACTATCACTCCTTATTTGGTAACCTGTGTGTGTATGTGGAACTTTCCCTCGATTTCATTGGCTCTAGCGGTTAAAAAGAGATGCCAATCAGCAAAATCGACCAAGGGGGGCCAGAGATATGGAATATCCACCCAAATGACCCCAGAAGTGGTTTTTTTTGTGCTAAATTTGTCTAAAAAGGTCAAATGTCACTTGTTTTGCATCAATCTTGATACAGGGTACTTATATGTTGTACTTTGGATTCCTAAAGCTTTTAGTCTACCTTACCATCATCCAAGGGTAGTTTTCACTTTAACACTAGAACCGCCAGAGGTCGCTGTATACCTATATCCGCCAACGGGTAAAGTTTACCCGCTATTGATTTCCAAGGTACAATGTACCATACAGAACGGTGAGTTTTGATCGCACAGGGATGACATGTATACCAATATAATCTGTGGACTCTCAGTTTTTCATATTATATGTGACCCGCTCTATCGAAATCAGTCGGAAGTCGCAACGGCTCATTTCAGAATAAACGTGGATTTACGTAAAAAACTATTTTTTCAGGGTTTGGGTGTTTTGTTTGATTTTAAACAAACAAAGTCTTGGCTTTCAGAATATGAAACTTTTATTTCCAAAATCACACGATAAATACATTTTTGAAGCTTGTAAAGGGACGAAGACAAGCACCTCTCCCTCGCAATCTGCTCTTCCACAGCGCCGCCCCCCCTCCCTCCGGCTGACATTATGAATGTAAGAGTATAGTAATCATAGATAACACGGCAGGGTCCGTTACAGTTTGTTTTCATCTGATTTCAAATAAACAAAGTCTTGGCTTTCAGAATATTAAACTTGTTTCCGATTCAGATGATAAATACAGCTTTGAAGCTTGTGACGCCATAATTACAAGCGGAGAACGGAGTAACTTTACGTCACAGCAGGCATAACAACAGCCGGTGTTTCTCGTGAGGGTTTTCTCTGGGAAACAAACACAATACACATAAACGCAAAAATACACAAACACGTATACACGCACACACTCGCGAGCTTCCCCTCCAACGAATATATCTTCCCTCCGTAGTATTTTGATTATTTTGATCGCGAAATCAATAGCGCGAGGAGTGCTGAATTTCTATGAGGTAAATATTACACACTTTCAGGAAAAGTCACGGACTGGGAGACGTTAATATTTTATTGAAAAAAAGTTACATACAATAAAAAAACAGCTGCGGGTAAAATTTACCCCTTGGCGGTTCTAGTGTTAAGTAAAAAATAATTTTTGGACGGACACTATAATTTACAGTTTTTCACTATGTTCAATCTGAATTTTCTTTAAAATAAAAAACATCTATATTGATTCTGAATTTCTACATCCAACTCACAGGTTTATCATTACTTTGAGAAAAAATATTATTCATTTTCCCCTTCTAGAAGTGTAGTTATGGTCATTTGTTCTGGAAATGAGACCTGAAAAACAGGCTTGGGGCTTAACAGGTTAATATTAAAGACAACGTGCTTCTACTTCAATAAAAACTGGTGACTTCACATCTGAAACTCAGCTCCATCTAGACTAGCTCATGATGTGCAGCCAGACAAATAAAAACCCACACAAACTGATTCAACTCAAGATCACAATGTTTACAAAGGTGCCAAATATGTCAGGATGAATTTTGAAGAAATGTGAAGAAAAACATCCAGATATATTCTAGGAAAGGCAGGGTGGCAGATTCAATCATTATAACCTTTACGTAGCAACATAAAAATATTGGAAACAGCAAAAAATGAATATACTTGTTGGTGTTTGATAGCTTTAATAAAAACATTTATACATTTTATTTATGTATTCTCTATCTGTCATTTATTTTATTAAAAAAACTGATAAAGAATAAAAGATGAGTGTCAGGTGTTTAAAGGGTCAGACTGTATTATGCAGTGTTGGATTTTTTTATATATATATATATATTTTCATTTAAAGATAAACATTGCTCTGCCACAGTCAATGTACAAAACTTGTTATACTTTGTATAAGAGAGTACTGCTGAAATATCCTCAGCCCATTAGCTGCCCGACGCGCATTGGAAATACACTCGACCATTTGTATTCCCCTTTCCGACATGGATATAAAGCTCTCACTTGCCCTCCCTTCGGCAAATCCGACCACATCTCACTGAAGTAAAGTATGGAGAACTGACCTGAGAGCCTCCAGTCTGCAGTCTGGACTCTCCAGAAGATCTCTCAGCAGCTCCACTCCTGAATCCTGCAGATCGTTGTCACTCAGGTCCAGATCTCTCAGATGGGAGGGGTTGGACTTCAGAGCTGAGGCCAGAGCAGAACAGCTGATCTCTGACAACCTGCAGTACTCCAGTCTGAATAAAGAAAACATGATGTAACTTTAGAGAACAATGTTCCAGTTTGAAAAATTCAAGGTTAAATAATCTGTTCAGAGCTCCAAACAGGTTCAGGGCTCAACGCTAACTTTTAAAAGTGGTTGCCAGTTTGGCAACCAGGCATCAGCTTTTGGTTGCCAAAACTGAAAATACGGTTGCCATTTTTAGACACCTTATATTTTAAATAATTAAGATACTATACAGTTATACATCAACTTAATAATGAACATGTGACACAAAAGAATGTTCAAATGCTTTACAATAAGTAATTAACACAATTATTTGAAACTTAAGTGGTAGTAAACTTGTCCACCCCTCAATTGCTGGTATACAAAATACCAGTAGTGCAGCTGTTGTCATGTTCTTCACAGATCCCCCAAACATGAATTGAGCAAGTCACTAGTTTCTTGGTCAGCCGTTGTTTTCCTTTCAAATGAATGCATTTCACAAAACACTACAGCATTTCAGAAAACACTACAGCATTTCAGGAAACACTAAAGCATTTCAGAAAACACTACAGCATTTCACAAAACACTACAGCATTTCACAAAACACTACAGCATTTCACAAAACACTACAGCATTTCACAAAACACCACAGCATTTCACAAAACACCACAGCATTTCAGAAAACACTACAGTATTTCACAAAACACTACAGCATTTCACAAAACACTACAGTATTTCACAAAACACCACAGCCTTTCAGAAAACACTACAGCATTTCAGAAAACACTACAGTATTTCACAAAACACCACAGCATTTCAGAAAACACTACAGTATTTCACAAAACACCACAGCATTTCAGAAAACACCACAGCATTTCAGAAAACACCACAGCATTTCACAAAACACTACAGCATTTCAGAAAACACTACAGCATTTCAGAAAACACCACAGCATTTCACAAAACACCACAGCATTTCAGAAAACACTACAGTATTTCAGAAAACACCACAGCATTTCACAAAACACCACAGCATTTCAGAAAACACTACAGCATTTCAGAAAACACCACAGCATTTCACAAAACACCACAGCATTTCACAAAACACCACAGCATTTCAGAAAACACTACAGTATTTCAGAAAACACCACAGCATTTCACAAAACACCACAGCATTTCAGAAAACACTACAGTATTTCAGTTTTAGAGGTTTTATTCACATTTTAAACATTAACTAGAGTGCGTAATGTCACAGCTAGAGGGTAAGAAATCTTGAAATTTGCCTTCATATATTTTTTTAAACTGCCATAATTCCCAAACCCTACATTCCTGGGACATAATTGATCATGATAAACGTAGGAACACATCACGTAGCTTGAAAAATGACAAATAATTAAGCAAAATAATTCAACAAATTGCCTCTTGAGGGCATGAAGTGACAAAAACGTTCAAAATTCCTCCATTGAATCCCATTGTAATTTCAGGCAGATATTTCCTCACGGTAGCAGCCGCACACCTTTAGTTAAACTGCCAATAAGACCACATTATTAACCCGAAACTACACAAAAATTGCACTTCAGATACTCAACTTCGTTGACATGCTTCACGTTTTGAAATTTCACAGATATCTGTTACGGTTCTTCCACAAAACGTTCACATGTAAGAGGTTCATCTCTCATTCAGAACAATGGGAACCTGTGATCTCTACAGAGCTCGTTAGCTCAACTATAAACACCAATGTAATGGAACACAATGATGTCATCACTCCAACTGACATGCAGCAGACTTCAACAGTCCAGCCGTGAAGACATCTTCGGGACAGTTTTGAGATTTCTTCAAATGCCGTTGCCATGGCAACACAATGCTCACCTTGAAACACGGTTTTCTCATAGCTTCAGCGAAAATGCTCCAAACAGCCCAGAACTTCACAGGTTTGGTAATGATGCAGCCATCAATGCATCTAAGCGTGTCATCAAATGCCGTTGCCATGGCGACAGACCACTCGCCATGAAACACGATGAGGCTGTAAGTCCAATCGACACTGTCCAATCGTCCCCCAATCTTCACTTGTATATCACCGGTCCATGCCTCAAGAGCTCTACGCCAAATCTGAGATCTCACCATATGCCGTTTCCATGGAAACGCATACCTCGCCATAAAACATGATGTCGCTATAACTCCTATGAAAATGTTCAAAAAGTGCTCAAACTTCACGTGTGCTAACAGTCCAGCCTTGAAGACATCTACGGGACAGTTTTGAGATTTTCTTCAAATGCCGTTACCATGGCAACAAAATGCTTGCCTTGAAACACGGTTTTCTCATAACTTCAGTGAAAATACTCCAAACAGCCCAAGACTTCACAGGTTTGGTAACGATGCAGCCATCAACGCATCTAAGCGTATTATGGGGTGTCATCAAATGCCGTTGCCATGGCGACAGATCATTCGCCATTAGTTCAGAGGTTTGCGGTTCAAATATTCTGCTGCTTTTCCAAGCCTTTTCACTTTCTTTTCTTCTCTCATCACACATTCAAGCCCCCAGTGTTCATGTATCATTTCAATCTAAATTCTTCACTTTCTTCTTACACATTACATTTCAGCATAGCAGTTTAGCGTCAGCTTTTCAGCATAAAGCATTCCCACTAGCAATTTCTTCAGGAATTGCATTATCTAGTTAATAAGTTAATAAGTTAGTACTTCTTCCACCTCTGGAAACAGAAAATACTGAATACATTTGTTAGGGTGTGATTGTATTAATGTATTTGTATATCATTTATTTAAAAACATGATGGATTATATAAAATGTATTTCAGGTGTAAAGGTTCAGAGTGAATTATGCAGTGTAGGATTGTTCTTGTTATATTTATATGTAAATCTGCACATTGCTCTGCCACAGTCAATGAACTAAACCAAAGAAGAAGAAAATAGACTTCAGAATTAAGATACTCAGTGAGGATCAGGATAATATCAGCCTTGTTGGGGAAATATTTCCATAGGCCCATAACTTTGACCCAGTTTATCAGTTTATACTGACCTCACTGAGCACAGATACCTGTAACCTTGGCTGCTCTCAGTGTTTTGTCTCCCTGTTCCTGCCTGTTGGCGTCAGCTGATAGAGGTGTTATGGTTTTATCTTGTGATGCACAATGTTGATTCTTCTCTCAGAACCAGCTAAATACATGGGTCGGGGATAGAGATCTTCAGAAATGGTTTGGCACACCGCTGTGTCAACTCATGGCACACGACCTGTCTTGTGAATTCTCCGGCCGAAGCTCCAAATAAACCATCAGTGTTTGCCATCAAAGTTCCAGCTCTCCTTGTGTCTCTCTGAGTCCTGACTCCTTTGATTCAGAAGTTTCCATCACAAGCCTGATGTCTGCAGCTCAGAGTCAACACAACTCTCAAATCTTAATCTCAGCACAGAAGTAAAATATGGAGAACTGACCTGAGTGTGCAAACTGAAAAAATAATAGATGATGTAACTTTCTTTAAATAACTCAAAGTTGAATAATCTGTTTAGAGCTGAAGAAGGTTTAAATATCAGCATCAGATACAGATTCATTAATAATCCAAGCTCAAACTCTTTGCAGCAGTTTCTCTCATCAGATGTTTAACAACTCATTCATCTCCCTCACAGCTCCTCAGTCCTGACAGCATCTTCACTGACTCATGGAGCACAGAGTGAGTCTGTGGAAGCTGAAACACTCTCCGTCACACATTCACATTCACCTTCTCTGATCTTTGTTATTCTATGTTCTAAATTATAAATACTAAACAGATCTGTATGAACTGCAGTCAGTGAACTGACCTGAGAGCCTCCAGTCTGCAGTTTGGACTCTTTATTCCAGAACTCAGCAGCTTCACATCTGAATCCTGCAGCTTGTTCTCACTCAGGTCCAGATCTCTCAGATGGGAGGGGTTGGACTTCAGAGCTGAGGCCACGACTTCACATTCAGTCTCTGAGAGTCCACAGTCAGAAAGTCTATAATAACACATATTACAACACAGGTTAGTATAAAAAACAGGAAAACATTATAACCTTCAAGAATTTGATAAAAAATGCTTGATATATTATGTTCTGATTAACATTCAGTGTTAGTCCATGTAATATATCTATGAGTGTGATAAATGCATTGTCAGCCTGTTAGAGCTTATTTTAAACTATTGTCATACATCTACTGATGCATCAGGATATAGGATATCACGTTATAAATTAAACCCATTATTATTATAACTGTGTTCATTTTATTTTGCTCTCAAAGTATTTGAAGCAGCAGTCATGTTATAATGTTTATTTGAAGATTGAAACTTCTGATCAACACTAATTAATAAAGTTAATCACATCTGGACTTACCTGGCCTTCCTGCAGTTCCTCACAGCTGGAATCAGTCTCCGTCGTCCCTCCTCCAAGGTTTTGTACTTCTTCAGGTCCAACTCATCCAGAACCTCCTCTGATATCTGCAGCATGTAGGCCAGAGCAGAGCAGTGGATCACAGAGAGTTCCTTCTCTGATCTGTTCTCTGACTTCAGGAACTCTGTGATCTCCTGATGTACTGAGTGGTCCTTCATCTCTGTCAGACAGTGGAAGATGTTGATGCTCCTCTCAGGAGAGGAATAACTTTTCATCTTCTTCAAGTTGCTGATGGCTCTCTGGATGATTTTTGGACGGTTGTCTGTGCGACCCAGCAAGCCTCCTAACAGTCTCTGGTTGGACTCCAGAGAGAGGCCGTGGAGGAAGCGGACAAACAGATCCAGGTGGCCATTTCTACTTCTGAGAGATTTCTTCATGGCTCCTTTTAGAAAGACATCCAGGGATGGATAATCATCATCACTGCTATCACTGTTGTCATAGTCCCATTCTCCCTGCAGAAAGTCCTTCAGTACCGCTGTGTCTCTGTTGGTGTAACAGTGCAACATGTAGACTGCAGCCAGAAACTCCTGAACGCTCAGATGAACAAAGCAGTAGACTGTTTTCTGGAAGATCACACTCTCTCTTTTGAAGATCTCTGTACAAACTCCTGAGTGCACCAAGGCCTCGGTGACATCAAGGCCACAGCGCTGCAGGTCTTCTTGGTAGAACATGATGTCTCCTTTCTCCAGATGTTCAAACGCCAGCCTCCCCAGCTTCAGAAGAAGCTCCCTGTCAGCCTCCGTCAGCTGCTGTGGACTCGTCTCATGTCCCTCTTCATACTTCTGCTTCTTCCTCTTGGTCTGGACCAGCAGGAAGTGTGAGTACATGTCAGTGAGGGTCTGGGGCAGCTCTTCTCTCTGGTCTGTAGTCAACATGTGGTCCAGAACTGCAGCAGTGATCCAGCAGAAGACTGGGATCAGACACATGATGTGGAGGCTCCTGGAGCTCTTGATGTGAGAGATGATTCTGCTGGACGGGTCTTCATCACTCCATCTCCTCCTGAAGTACTCGTCCTTCTGGGCGTCAGTGAAGCCTCGTACTTCTGTCACCCTGTCCACACACTCAGGAGGGATCTGATTGGCCGCTGCCGGTCTGGAAGTTATCCAGACGAGAGCCGAGGGAAGCAGCTTCCCCCTGATGAGGTTTGTCAGCAGCACGTTGACTGAGGACTGCTGTGAGACATCAGACACAACCTCACTGTTTCTGAAGTCCAGAGAAAGTCTGCTTTCATCCAGGCCGTCAAAGATGAGCAGCACTTTGCAGACAGCCAGCTGCTCTGCTGTGACCTTCTGTAAGGTCGGATGGAAGACATGGAGCAGCCTGAGAAGACTGTAGTGCTCACCTTTGATCAGGTTCAGCTCCCTGAAGGAGAGCGAGATCACCAGACTGACATCTTGGTTCTCCAAACCCTCGGCCCAGTCCAGAATGAACTTCTGCACCAAGAAGGTTTTTCCAACGCCAGCCACTCCGTTGGTCAGGACCGCTCTGATGGGAGTCTGCTGGTCAGGTAAGGCTTTAAAGATGTCCTGGCACTTGATTGGAGTGTCATGGAGGGGCTTCTTCTTGGAGGCTGTCTCCAGCTGCCTCACCTCATGCTGGGTATTAACCTCTTCACTCTGGCCTTGTGTGATGTAGAGCTCAGTGAAGATCCTGTTGAGGAGGGTTTCCCTTTGATCAGTTCCTTCAGTCACACGTTCACATCTCCTCCTCAGACTGAGCCTATGTTCATCTAAAACCTTCTGCAGACCACGTTCTGCTGGAAGAGAAGGAAACATCTGAGAATCGGGAAAATGATTTTGAAAACAATAAAACAGAGAAATAGAGACAGGATTAAAAAATGTGTTTTTTATATATTTTTTAAATATTCTAACGTCTATGCTTTACAACTAAATATTAAACCCAACAAAAATGAAACAAGAAAAATCCTGAACATGAAGACACTAGTAGGAGCCTGATATCTTCCGTCCAGAAACAGCACTTTCTTTGAAAAAATATTGCTGTTCCTCAGAAATTATTTTAATACACAATTTAAAAAAACAAAACAACAAAAAGATTCGATGGTTCGATGCATTCATAAAAGTTGCCCCAATAGCAGACACCCAACGCCCAGACTGCGGTAAAGATGCTGAACGTGTTCGGCCTCTTACTTTGTAAAATGCTCCATCTTTCTCCACACTGGGGACAGGAGGGGTCTCCTGATGGAGGTCGCTGCTCCCGGTATGAGGCGATGCACTGTCTGCAGAACCAGTGTCCACAGCTGGTAGAGACTGGATCCTTCAGGACGTCCTGACACAGAGCACAGGACAGCTGCTCCTCCACAGGAACACCACTCTTCCTCCTCCCTCTGTGGAGATGAACACATCCTTTATAGCACTTTACATTCGTTTTCCCAAATTGTTAAAATCCACATTATAGCTATGTATTTAGAATTATAATCACAGAATCAAGATCTTTGGGAATATATTGTTAGCCTAATGTCTGTTTGATCGATTTTTGGACTTGCTCTGAACTTTCTGTTTTTGAGTCGTGCTTAACAGGCTTAACACAAAGTCTTAACCTGTTAAGCACTGAGCCTGTTTTTCAGGTCTCAGGCTCGAAAATGACATTTCCAGAACAAATGACCATAACTTCCCTTCTAAAAGGGGAAAATTAATTAAAAAATTCTCAAAGTAATGATAAACCTGTGAGTTGGATGTAGAAAAGTCAGAATCTATATAGATGTTTTTTATTGTAAAGAAAATTCAGATTGAACATAGTAAAAAAACTGTAAATTATAGTGTCCGTCCAAATATTCTTTTTTACTTATAGTGAAAACTACCCTTGGATGATGGTAAGGTAGACTAAAAGCTTTAGGAATCCAAAGTACAACATATAAGTACCCTGTATCAAGATTGATGCAAAACAAGTGACATTTGACATTTTTAGAGAGATTTAGCAACAAAAACTCCACCTCTGAGGTGATTTGGGTGGAAATGGGCATTTTTTACGGTTTCTCTGGAACCCATTGGTCGATTTTGGTGATTGACATCTCTTTTGAACCGTTAGAGCCAATAGAATCGAAGGGGAATTTCCACATGCACACGTTACCATTGAGAAATGAGAGCTATGCGCACACAGTTTTGCATGAGAGTGAACCTATCTCTCGCTCTGACATCTGGAAACGGAAAAGGAGGTTTATTGTTTATGGATTATCAGAAATTTTTTCAAAGGGACACAGACACATTGGATTAACCTATGGATTAACTTCAGCAGCGTTTTTATCGTTTTAATGCCATTGAAGAACACTTTTGACCAGACAACGACCAAGGTGAGCCATGTTGCCGTTTTTAGCTACCTAGCGCCACATGTTTTGATGTCTGTTCTTGTTAATATCTTCGCGAGTTCTTATCATGAAGTGAAAATGTAGGTACCGATCGATTCTGTGTCTTCTCACGATAGTAATCGATGGGTTGGACGTGCAGCTACGATAGGTAATAAGGGTGTTATGAGTGACTTTCTGTGCAGTAATGCTTTAGCATTTTTTCGTGGTTTTTTTTGAAAAAATTAAAATGATCAGTTACAGATGTAGCACTCTAGAAAAGACTCCAGCCAACAGCTTCCTGCCAACGGATCCCAGCGGCTGGGAATGTTAAGCCCTCCCACTATTTTCCAAGAGGGCGTTGCCAGATTTTCAATTTCAGGATTTAGCAATGAGATGGCGCTTCATTCACAAATACAGAAAGACAAGTTTCATGGACTTTCAGTACTTCAGTTGTGTTTTGAAGAGCATTTGAACACATATATGTTATGGTTTTCACATGCTACTACAGTATAACGAAAAAACATCAATATTTTAGATCAAATAAAGTATATCTAATCTTGTAATCCAATAATATTAGGGATGCTCCGATCGATCGGTCACCGATCGAGATCGGCCGATACTCACTGTTGAGATCTCCATAACAGGTTGAATACTTAAAACGAAAGTTAGTTATAATACAATATAATCAATTATATTCTTGTATAACCCACAATGAAAATGCTTCATATTATATGTTTTTCTATATTTACAGTATAAACCAAGTGGTTTGTTAAATTGAGTGTAAGACTTATAATGATTTATGGGTGTCACTGATAAGAGAGTAGGCAGTTTCTTCCCTCTCCTCTCACAGCAGGGAGGGGGGCTCCGGACTTAAGGAGAAACACATTGAGGCCTAAAAAAGGTGGTTATGTCATAGTCATAGAATATGTCTAGTCATGTTTTGTTTTACACAAACTTGGGAAGGTGTGTCTTATGCCAGAGCCAATAGAATATGTTGGTTGGGTATAGAGGAGGTGTTTGTGGGTTTTCTATCCGGTTTTTTGAGCATAAAAAGACTGGCTTTTTTGGATTTCGGGGGGGAGAGAGGGGGAAACCCCTGGTATACTCTCTCCTGGTAAGCTCTGTCCTTCAGAGCTGGGTTAATAGCTCTCGGTAAGGTTCTCTCAAACTTGGTAAATATCTCTTGATTTTCTTCATTGAAAGCTGAGTGAATTTCTTGGTTGAAATGCTGAGTGAATTTCTTTGAATGCTGAGTGAATTTCTTTGTTTGCTGAGTGGAATGAGTTGAGGGGGAGAGAGGGGGAAACCCCTGGTATACTCTCTCCCGGTAAGCTCTGACCCTCAGAGCTGGGTTAGATGGCTCTCGGTAAGTGGTTTGCTGGAAGAAGTTGCTAGAACTACCAGAATACATGATTTGGGCTTTTGCTGGAAGAAGTTGCTAGAACTACCAGAATACATGATTTGGGCTTTTGCTGGAAGATGTTATTAGAACTACCAGAATACATGATTTGGGCTTTTGCTGGAAGATGTTATTAGAACTACCAGAATACATGATTTGGGCTTTTGCTGGAAGAAGTTGCTAGAACTACCAGAATACATGATTTGGGCTTTTGCTGGAAGATGTTATTAGAACTACCAGAATACATGATTTGGGCTTTTGCTGGAAGATGTTATTAGAACTACCAGAATACATGATTTGGGCTTTTGCTGGAAGATGTTATTAGAACTACCAGAATACATGATTTGGGCTTTTGCTGGAAGAAGTTGCTAGAACTACCAGAATACATGATTTGGGCTTTTGCTGGAAGATGTTATTAGAACTACCAGAATACATGATTTGGGCTTTTGAATGAATATGAATTAAGGTTTTAGATAAAAATATAACCCCAGCATGATATGTTTTGTATGATTATAATGTGTTAAAAGGTAAAGACTCTGTATTGGTTTGGACCTACTTTTTCTTCAAATAAACTGATCTCACCTTTTGGATTGGGACAATAAAAGGGAAAATCTGTGCTCTCCTCTCCTGCTTCAAAGGTAAGACTGCACCCTACCACACACATGTTTAGGTAGGAACACACGCCATTCACTGATACCAAAATCCTTCGGGATCGCTTAAACAGATTAAAAAGAGTCGTCTGAATAGAAACAGCAGTTAATTGAACCTGGTTCTTCGGGGAGTTGATAGAGGTGAGATCTTGCTGACGTTTGGTGGATCTGAGCCAAGCAGTAAACTTACATAGACTCAGTAACTTCGGTCAGGTCAATTAGTAAGGTCAGAGTAATTTACCGGAATAAATTATCAGGACCTCACCTATACTCTAAACATCACTCTCTACCGATCGATCGGTGCTCTCTAAACATGCCGATCGTGAGAGCCGATCGCATGACGTAAAATACATGACACTTTTCTCTGTGTGCGGAAAAACAAGCTCGCCAACATGGCTTCACTGGTCTGAAATTATTTTAAGGTGTCCGAAAAAGACAGTAAAATAGCGGTATGCAACGTGTGTGAAGCCGTAATCCTGCAGCTCCGCCCGCCAGACCGGTGAGCGAAACACACAAAAGTTAGACCTAACACAGTTAGCTATTTTATCTACCTCTGGAACAAGCTACACTAGTTATTATAAATATATTTATTCTTCACTGTCGGGTCACTCATTACTGGATCAGTGAGCTGCATGAGATACTGACAGGCTGTCAGGAGAGGGAGAGAGGGAGAGAGAGGGGGGAGAGAGAGGGGGGAGAGGGAGAGAGGAAAAGAGAGCCCTTCCGCTCATCTCTCCCGTGTTATTCTCCAAAGTGAATGTAAACTTGAATAATGTACATCATTTGAATGTAATAATTAAGTTGATTGTTGTTTGTGGAAGCTCCAGTGAATGAGCCCCATTAACTGAGTTTAAACATCACTTTAAATGGAAGATTTAAAGTGATGTTTAAATCTTCCATGTAGGCCCTGCCCACTTGATCGGATCGGCGATCGGTATCGGCCGACACTGATTCCGGCGATCAGCCCCAAAATTGGCGATCGGTGCATCTCTAAATAATATATAGTCTTTATATATTAAATAATCATAATGTAAATGTTTACACTTCTTTATTTGTTATGCTCATACTTTTACCTTTACAATAGTTTGCTTTAATATGCAGTATATTTTTTGTAATATTTTTTTTTGGTGTTTGCTTCCTCCTGCTCCCTTTCAGACACAGACTGTATGATTTATTATTATTATTATTATTAATATGAAGATATTATTAAGATAAGATGTTACTTTATTGATTGAACATTTTTGTTTAGAGTTCTCTGCTGTCCCACGGTAATTGAGAAGGCTCACATTCCGACCATTATTTAAAACAATAGGCGCTTTCACACCGTCTACAGCATGGGTAACCAACATTTTTTAGGATGAGAGCTACTTTAAAAAATAAAACAAGTCGTGAGCTACTTTTACTCCTCTTTTTTTTGTTTTTTGCAGTGTATATATTTAGCACATTTTTAACATTAATATACGCTGACCTTTAACCTTTGTGCTGTTTGGGTCTGTGGGACCCGTTTCAGTGTTTACTAAAAGAAAATGTATTCAATTTAATTAATGTAACCTGCTTTATTTGGGGGTGAACCTCACCTCCTCTAGGGGGGGCCTCACCTCCTCTAGGGGGGTCCGGGGGCATGCATGGAAGATGTTTTTTTAAATGTTGAAGTGAAATGCCTCAATCTGGTGCACTTTGAGCACAACATGAATGTATGGATACAGCTCTCAACACTCAGATGAAAGGGAGCTGTATAGTTTTCAATAATGCAAACATCTTTAGAATATGATCACAACCAATAACAAATCATTTAAACTTGTTTATTCTTATCTTATGTTACCTAGTTAGCATTCTTTCTTTTTATTTATGCATATTTTACTAATCACTCCCCTTTTTAACCGTTTTTAGTTTTTTTTTACTGTCCGATAGCACACATTGGAATGATTTCTTACTTTATCTATATTAAATAGATAAAGGTGTGCTCTCCATAGCTCTCTCTCTCTCTCTCTCTCTCCGTCTCTCTCTCTCTCTCTCTCTCTCTCTCTCTCTCTCCCTCCCTCCCTCCCTAGCTCTCTCTCGCTCACAGAGGCTGTGTGCTCATCCGTCGTGATGACGGCTTGCGTTAAAGAACAATACTAAACATATGTGTCATGACCGAAAGAACGAGATCGCGGATACAAGTGGCCGAGATGGGTTTTCTCCGCCGGGTGGCTGGTGTCTCCCTTAGGGATAAGGTGAGAAGTTCGGTCATCAGGGAGGGACTCGGAGTTGAGCCGCTCCTCCTTCGCGTCGAAAGAAGCCAGTTGAGGTGGTTCGGGCACCTAGTTAGGATGCCACCTGGGCGCCTCCCTAGGGAGGTGTTCCAGGCACGTCCAGCTGGGAAGAGACCAAGGGGTAGACCTAGGACCAGGTGGAGGGATTATATCTCTTCGCTGGCCTGGGAGCGCCTTGGGATCCCCCAGTCAGAGCTGGTTGATGTCGCCAGGGAAAAGAAAGTTTGGGGCTCTCTGCTGGAACTGCTACCCCCCGCGACCCGACCACGGATGAGCGGGAGAAGATGGATGGATGGATGGACTAAACATATTTGTAAAGTGGGGGGACACAAATGGGATTTCGAAAAGTGCGGGGGACATGTCCCCCCTTTGCCAGGTGGAAATTACGCCATGCGGGTGTGCGCGTCAAGTGCAATAAATATATAAGCAAGTTGCAATACACACCTCATGTGTTGTATAGGCTGCATGACTAGGCTGTTCAATGGGGCTGATGTGTTGTGTAGAATCTGCCAGAAGGAAAACCAGCAGGGAGGTGCCACATTGCTTTTCTTCCCGACTGCAACGCTGGTCCCGCAAATCAAGCAAGAACGTGATTGGTCGATATTAATTGTTTGGGTGGGGGAGGGGTGTTAGATAGATATAGAGTTGTAGTAAGTAGATAGAGTTCGCTATGATGTAGGTTACATTTATGCATAGGGTAGATTATTTTAATTACATTTCCTTTTTTGTTTTGTGTATTTTTTACATTTTGGATTTGCTTGGCGAGCTATTTTTAGAACATGCCCCGCGGGCGACTCACGTTACCCCTGCGGGCGACTAAGTGCCCGCGGGCACCGTGTTGGCTACCCCTGATCTAAACACTGAGAGAGTCCTTACCTCACTGAGCTGAGGTTATAAGATCCTCTCAGTCTGACAGGAGAGGACTCTCCTTCACCTTGGTGTAGAAACAGCTCTTTATATCCGTTAGCATAGCTAGCTAACCAGATGCTAACAACAACATTCCACGTTACCCGCTCGCGCACTCACAAAATGCTCTCGTGCCACACACACACAGAGCCGAGCTTGAATGAAACACAGAGACCCAGAAGTAGGCTACTTGTACTGTACTATATCATATTATTTTTAGAGCCGGGACTCGATTAAAAAAATTAATCTAATTAATTAGAGGCTTTGTAATTAATTAATCGAAATTAATCGCATTTTTAATCAAATATACATATCTGACCTGAGAACAGTGAGAAGCCATTTTCACATGGATGTTACTCCAGGTGGTCTACAGTCGAGTGCAGTCCAGTGAGCCAGGGAGCTGGTTATTCTCTCAGACGTGGACTTACTTATCCTGGCCCTGAAACCAGTCGTCTGGTTGAGTGTGGGTTGGGTCAGGGTGTGGTTCCTTGCACTCGGAGTCGGGCTAACGTCCACGCTAGCTGCTACATGCTAGCTGCTACATGCTAGCTGCTACATGCTAGCTGCTACATGCTAGCTGCTACATGCTAGCTGCTACATGCTAACTGCTACATGCTAGCTGCTACATGCTTTGCATTTAGGTGATACTTTAGGCTTGATGTGCTGCGGTGATATGCGGTGCTCTTGTCGACGCTTCCATCCGTCCGTTTTTTAAAACAAGATGTCCCATCCACGGGGCCGACCAAAGCGGTCTCATCAGCTTGTTCCTTCATGTTTGACTATTGTTCACCGTGGTGTGTTGTTGTTTGAAGTCCCATGCTGAAGTCATGAACGCTAGTTGGTGCTCCAGTATAATCGGTACGCCTGAAACTCATCCAGTGAGAAACGTTTCGCTGTGCAAAAATAAGTGCGATTAAAGTGCGATTAAAATGCGTTAATTTTTTTAACGCGTTAATTTTTATGTCATTAATTAATCTTAATTAACGCGTTAAAGTCCCGGCCCTAATTATTTTCGATGGCTTAACTGTATAATCAGTGTAACAGATGAACAGATTGCCACGGGGCTTTCATCTAAACACACAGCCACGTAATGATAACAAAACAAAAGGTCGGGGGTCATTGGTCAAGCAACACACCAATCAGAGAGCAGCAGTGAGCACAGCTCAGGCTGTGTTTTATATTTGTATTCTTTATTTCTGATGTATTTCACACAAAAAAACTTTAGTGGAAACGTTTTCACTTATATGATTAAAAAAAAACGGCAAAATGGCAAGGCTTGCCCAGCCTGCTTTGGGGAGGCACAGTGACTCATTTGGGGGGGCAGGGCCCGCGAATGACCCCCCATGACGCCGACCCTGCGTAAACCTACTACTGGTGCACCCCCTCTAATCTCAGATGCACCCTGAGTCATTTTGTTCTGGAACCGGGCCTGCAACCGGTGAGGCCGAAAAGTATAGCGCAGCATTATGCATTTGTTTACATGCCCACCGGAGGCATTACCAACAGATCAACGCACAATCAACCCATACAGGACCTTTGTGCCAAGGGGAAATTATTTTTGACCGGACATTTTGACCGGAGAGATTTAGATTTGCCGGTCTTCAGCATATTTTACCGGTCAAAGTCCGGTAATTACCAGCTAACGGAAACTCTGAGCAATAGATCAATTGAACTTCTTTATTGTAATCAACTGTTTTTTTGTATTGTACTCTACAGACTGGCCATCGAGAGGACCGGGAGGTTTTCCGATGGCCAGGCCTGTAAAGTGGCCTGAGGATTTTTTTTTTTTTTATGTATATATTGTGAACGCAACGCTGCGCAAATGTGGGTCTGACTCTGCCTCACAGAGGGTGACTGGCTGTCTCCATGATGTGGCCTGCCGACATGGCCACTTTCATACAGACCATACTAATGCCCTCGATTGGTCTCTGTGTGTCATTCAAGCTCGGGAGGGTGTGTGTATGTGTGGCGCGAGCGAGCGAGAGAGAGCGTGCACCGGTTACGTGTATCTGGTGCTAGCTAGCTGCGCTAACGGATATAATGAGCTGTTTCAACAACAAGGTGGAGGAGAGTCCTCTCCTGTCAGACTGAGAGACTGATAACTACAGCTCAGGTGAGTGTTTAGATAGTTAACTTAGTCTAAGTTCTCTGTGGGTCTCAAACGGTTTGGTCACCAATTATGTAAACACATATTTCCATTTGAGGGGGGAGTGATTAATAAAATATGCATGAATAATAAAGATAAAATGTTAACTAGGTGAAAAAAGGTAAGATAAACTATTAAAACTTGTTGAGATCTAAAACTAGTCTTTGCTGCTGCCTCAAAGAGGAGCAGGGGGAGAGGGGGGAGACAGGTGAGGCTGGTTCAGGAGCCCGGACACACTCACAACTATAAATGAACCAAAAACAAATAAATAAACCAGTTTCAAAGTTTTTTCATATTGGATATGGTATGTTATTGGTTATGGCCATGTTCTTATGATTTTATGATTATTTAAATATATACAGTTCTCTTTCATATGGGTGTTCCCATAGATCTAGTCTCTTTATTTTCCCCTCAAAATGCACCAGATTGATGCATTTAACTTCAAAATTAAAAAATATATATCTTACAGGGGGAGCATGCCCACGGACCCCCCTAGAGGATTTGAGGTCCACCCCCACTAAAAATATGTTCACATGGATAGATTCCTAAATAGATGTTCACATTTGTTTAAACAGTAACCCATGTCCATATGTTTATTCTGGGGTAGTAGATTTAAAGTGTAGGGCTATCACTATGAGCAGCAACGCTGTAAATATTGACAAATAAATCTAGGAAAATGGCGCAAAAAAAAACTGCTAGTGGCCTGGCTGAGTGTATAATTCCCGGCCCGACCTATTGTCCCAGTCCGGCCCTGCTCTACAGTGTTTACTTTACTGTACGAATGTTATTATTAAAGAACAGTTCAGATTATCAGATTATTTAATAACTGAATCCTCTTCAAGTCAGGTTACAGTAGAAACAGACTCTTACTTTGTGTCTGAGGGTCCAGGTGCATCACTGGTGTCTGGAGGTGTATCTTTAGACAGAGACAGACAGATGGAGACTGCAGATTTGTCCTCTTCCTCATCTTTTAAATCACTCATCTTCTCCAGTCTGAGAGGAAAAACCGGTAACACTGCAGACACACAGACACACACACACAGACACACACATTATAATAACACACTTGTTTCAATCAAAATCATCATTATGATAAACTTTGGTTTCATTACAACAAATCAGTCAGACTTCAGACAGGCTGCTCTCCATTTTGTCTGCGTTGTGCTGCTACATACTAGGCTTGTTTGACACAAGCGAGACCTGCGCAGTTGCGATCAACGTCTTGCTAGTGCGTTGCATGATGGTTAGTCATTTTGTCCGACTTGCTCTGGAGGCTCGCCCACATGAGACTTTGAAATCTCGCGGGACAAAGACGCCCGCAGACTTGAGAGCGAGGCGGCGCAGTTCCTCTCCACGAGCTGCGGAAGCTAAATGCTTGATGGAAAACGGCTCGCTGGTATCTCGAGCTGAGCGCTCATTGGTGGCTTTTACCACGTGCTGCTGATGAAGCTCTCCCATTGGCTGGCAAAAGTTTGTTGTTGTTTTGTGTCAGTTTTACGTCGCCACTTCCAGAGCCCTAGAGATAAGTATCTCTAGGGCTCTGGCCACATCCATTCACATTTTTCATCATTGTTCCACAATGTTTATCATCATGAAATTAATATCTATATATTTTATACTATACTGCTTACCGTTGTCATACTTTATATATCTTAGCATATTCGTACACACTGTTCATACTGCTCACAGGCTGATATCTAGTGTATTAATACACACTGTTCATACTGCTCACAGGCTGATATCTAGTGTATTAATACACACTGTTCATACTGCTCTCAGGCTGATATCTAGTGTATTCATACCCCACTGTTTATTCATCATTCAATTCATTCTATATGTTATTCTGTAGATTGTGTACATCACTTTCCACTTCACTGCTTGTTGCACCTGGTTAGAAGCTAAACTGCATTTCGTTGTCTCAGTACCTGTAATATGTGCAATAAAGTTGGAATTGAAATACAAAAGGAAAGTGAAACTTATGCTCGTCCCCCTCTTCCTCCGGTCCACATTAATACAAATGATCCCAATAGGCCTACGTATGATTGTATGAACTAAAGATCTTAAAATCAATACAGATGTATTTATTATAAACGTTAGTCCTTAACATCTATCACTGTGTATATCACCATTCAGACATCTTTTAAAAGTTGAACAAACCCCACACAGCTCAGTAAAGACTGAAATGTTGACTTTATTTGATAATTTCAGTAAAAACTAACGTTCATATTTTTCTCTTTGATTATAATACTGATGAACGTTCAAAACAAAGCACTTTGGCAACTTACCACCTATGTTTTAAAATGCTTAATAAGCACCGTAACTTTCATGATATCATTTCTCGGTTGTTTCCGTGAACGGCCGACTGTTGAGTGACGGCAAATGCTGCGGCTGCAAGGCATTGTGGGGCAGCATTTTCGCTTCTCCTGTCGGTTAGGGAGGTCCAGTGGTTCCGAAGCTAAAGGAGGTGATAAAGGAAGTTTGAAACCTCCTTTCCTTTCATTCTCATCATTCTAGAGAATTCGAACGGCACTTATCATGGCTGCCACTGAGGGACTTCCGGGTCATTTCACTCCTTTAGGAAGGTTCCTAAGCTAAATGGACTATTCGACTTCAGCCTCGGTCTCGGTCTCACCGGAAGTTGATTTGTCTGCGCCATCTTGAGTAGCGTCCCAATGGCCTTATTTTTGCCGGAGGAGCAAGGAGGGAGGAGCGATAATGGAGGAGCTATAACCGAGGAACCACCAGACCATCCTTCGATGAAATCCTCGCCCCGCCTCCTTACTGTGTATCGCTCACTGATTGGACGAGGCAGTGCATGCACTGATCTGATGCTTCTTGACATGAGAGCCGTTTCCCAGCGGAGTGAAGAAAACACATGAACCTCACGGGACTCACTCTTCAGTTTATACCGTGTTTTGTTTCAATTCATGTTTCATTTAGTTACAAATATGTGATTTATCTGAACAACAACGTGGTCAAAAATCATTTTATTCATCTTTTGGAAACATTTTCATGATCGCTTTTTTCGTTTTACATTTATTGTCATTTCCATTCAGTCAATCATTAAGTGCTATTAAAATGTTAATTTGCGACATATCCAAACAAACAAAGTGTGCAATCCAATGAATGTTAATCTAACTGGGTTTTGATAGATAACTATCTCTTTTTCTTCTCTCAATTATTTTATTTATTTTGTGCACTCTAATCAATATTAATCCAACTAATGTTCGTAATACATTTTAAGAATGGCGTTTATCTTTTTTGAGAATGAGTTCTTATTTTATTTTATTTATGTGTGTCTACAACAGTCGGTAAATGTGTGCTAACAGAGGCGGGGGTGTTTGTGGAAACAACGGGGACAGAGCTGCTGTCAGACGATCAGCTGTGCGGCGTCATCACAAACGGACATCGCTTCACGTGACGCTCCGGAGGAAAGGACGTCCCATTGCTCTTAAAACTAATTTCCCTGCTTCTCGTGGTTTCCTTGCATCTCTCCTTGCTTCCCTGGTGGGAGGGACTAGTCGCAGGGAAACGACGCAAGTGAGGGACGCAAGGGCTGCAATCGGATAGTTTAAAAATCAGCTCCTAAGTTCTAACCCTATCGTCTATTCCTTGACCTCTGAGTGAAAGGTCACGGGGTTAAGGGATAGTGGACAGGAGAATTCAAAAGGACTTAGGAGAAGAGACTGCGGTACTTTAGAGAATCCGAATGCACTTTCACTATCCGACGTGTTTATGATGCGCCAGCGGACGTCATTGTGTGCGTCTGCTGCTGTGGGGTAACCATGGAAACCACAGTTTTCTATACAGCGGACTACAACATGGATGTTCAATAAGAACGAGGGACTACTGTGAACTCATCGAGAGACTCTGCACCGTGCTCTGATGCTGCTGCTTTATGCTTTATGAACGTGGACAACAGAGAAACATATTCTTCATGACCAAAGCTGGAATTGAAATACAAAAGGAAAGTGAAACTTATGCTCGTCCCCCTCTCCCTCCGGTCCACATTAATACCAATGATCCCAATACGTATGATTGTATGAACTAAAGATCTAAAATCAATACAGATGTATTTATTATAAACGTTAGTCCTTAACATCTATCACTGTGTATATCACCATTCAAACATCTTTTACAAGTTGAACAAACCCCACACAGCTCAGTGAAGACTGAAATGTTGACTTTATTTGATAATTTCAGTAAAAACTAACGTTCATATTTCTCTCTTTTATTATAATACTGATGAACGTTCAAAACAAAGCACTTTGGCAACTTACCACCTATGTTTTAAAATGCTTAATAAGCACCGTAACTTTCATGATATCATTTCTAGGTCATAATCGGTTGTTTCCGTGAACGGCCGACTGTTGAGTGACGGCAAATGCTGCGGCTGCAATGCATTGTGGGGCAGCATTTTTGCTTCTCCTGTCGGTTAGGGAGGTCCAGTGGTTCCTAAGCTAAAGGAGGTGATAAAGGAAGTTTGAAACCTCCTTTCCTTTCATTCTCATCATTCTAGAGAATTCGAACGGCACTTATCATGGCTGCCACTGAGGGACTTCCGGGTCATTTCACTCCTTTAGGAAGGTTCCTAAGCTAAATGGACTATTCGACTTCAGCCAAGGAATCCATTTAACCGAAGTGAGAAGGGCCCGAAGCCGACTCCGGGGCTGAAGTCGAATAGTCCATTTAGCTGAGGAACCTTCCTAACCGAGTGAAATGACCCGGAAGTCCCTCAGTGGCAGCCATGATAAGTGCGGTTCGAATTCTCTAGATGAAAGGAAGGAGGTGACAAACTTCCTTTATAACCTCCTTTAGCTTAGGAACCACTGGACCTCCCTCACCGAGAGGAGAGGAGAAAATGCTGCCCCACAATGCATTGCAGCCGCAGCATTTGCCGTCACTCAACAGTCGGCCGTTCACGGAAACAACCGATTATGACCGAGAAATGATATCATGAAAGTTACGGTGCTTATTAAGCATTTTAAAACATAGGTGGTAAGTTGCCAAAGTGCTTTGTTCTGAACGTTCATCAGTATTATAATCAAAAAGAGAAATATGAACGTTAGTTTTTACTGAAATGATTAAATAAAGTCAACATTTCAGTCTTTACTGAGCTGTGTGGGGTTTGTTCAACTTTTAAAAGATGTTTGAATGGTGATATACACAGTGATAGATGTTAAGGACTAACGTTTATAATAAATACATCCGACTGCAGCCCGGGCTGTCCGACTTCAGGCGAGCTTTTTGAGACCTCTCCCAGCTGCGATCGGCTATTCTCGTCTACTTTCGAGGCGAGCCGCAACGCGTCTCAAACAAGTTATGTTGCTTTGATGACTCACAAACCAGGAAATGCAAAAGTTTACAACATTTGAAGATGTCACCTTGGACTCCAAGGTTGTTATAGAATATGTATTTTCTGACATACAGTTCAACAGAGTAAATATTTAATGTGTTAAAACGGTTTTAACACTCACCGTGTTTTCCTCCTCCTGCTCTGACGAAGTGTAAAATCGAGTCTGGCAGTCGGACTTCAAACTTTCACTTTCCATGCCCCTCCCTGTCTGCAGATCCTCCCTCTGTTTCATAACCAGCCTCACAGGGACGTGCACAGACATTTGGAGGGGCTATTGCTCTAAACAAGAAAAAGGGCCTCCCCCCGAAAAAAATATAAGACCAAAACGATTGTTACATTAACTCATTTGAACAGTAATTCACATCATCATCTCATAACAAAATAAGCTAAGGCAGTAACGCTAAGGTATCTAATTACTTATTTATTTAGTATTCCATAACTTAATAACAGAGATGGTCAAATTAAAGTGGAGACATGGCAGACATCCCACAATGAAGCGAGACAGTGAAGTGTTCTCCTGTGAGAGGGCGATCAAGAGAAGAGATCGAGCGGCACGTTGAGGGAGTTTACCATGGATGTTTAATAGGAGTTTACGGAGCAGATGAAAAGACACAGAAAGACAGAAGCACAATAACAAGTATATATAGGTGTTTTTTTGTAAATAACCGACTGTGTCAAGAGGAAGTAAAGTCCCTGCCATGACAGAGGTGGTCTTAACGCATAGGCCTACCTGGTTTAAAACACTTTTGTGGTCATACTGTGGAATGAGTTCACGCTGAAACGAGTTCTTCATTAAACATTTCGCAGGCAATTACATGTAAGAAGAAGGAGAAGAAGAAGTAAAAATAAGTAGTAGAAGAAGAATGAAGCGGGTGTGTTTCCCGCAGTGAGACACTACAATACTAATTGTGGGCTTATCATGTTGATTCGACAACAACAGAAAGAAGAAAAAAAAACTCTCGCTCTCTCCAAAGGGGAAGGTCAGCCAAAAAGGGGAAACGGGCCGTTACCTGTGCACGTCCCTGCAGCCTCATCACCTGAACGTGTACACATACAGGGATTTTATTTTTATGTTCAGCTGCTCTCAGAGTAAGACAGTTCCAAGTACAGTAAGACAGAAATAGACATGCAGCTAAAAACAAGCACAACGAAGTTATTGAAATAAACATAATAATACCACAGAGTGAAAACATCCGAGTACAAGTAAACATCCTGCATTCAAACCCTATGCATTAAAATGGTTCATATTTTATATAATGTTTGTGGATTCATATTACTGCTGCGTTAATGTGTATGATGCATTTTATTGCTCTAGATGTTTTTATTTTTAAGATAACCATTGGCTTGTTTAATCTGCAGCAATGCATCATATTATATAAGATCATCAAATGTGTGAGCTCTGTCTTGTGAGAACATCTCACAATTATTTCAGAAGAAAATGCGTTTTTTTCCAGCTTTGTCGTGATGCATTCAAGAGGCCTTTTAAAGAATTTACTTGGATTAAGGAGGAGGAGAATTTTCAAAGCACATGAAGGAATACATAATTCTTAAATTAATCACAAACATTCAAAGTCCTCTGGAGATAGGCTAAGTGTTTTTCAATGGACAGGAAGGGAATGAGAAACTGTAATCTGAAAATGTAGGCCTATGTAAGTAAAAATAATACAATACTTACCTTTGAGATATAGTGTAGTTAGTAGTACAATAGTGGGTAGTAACCCTGTTAAATATGTATTAACAGAGAACTGGATACACCGTTCATTCCTGTGAAAGTTTCTCAGTGGCGAATGAAGCCCGAAGTGGAGCGACTGTATTCAGAAAGTACCCGTACGTGGGCCCATAGAGCATGCGCAGTTGAGTTTCCCTTAAATCCCCGTAAATCAGATGAACAGAGAAAATAACTCTAATTTTAGAGAATGTTACAGCTTTTAGCCCCTCATGATTTAAATAAGGACTACACAAGTGTTCGTCCCGGGTAGTACGAGTATTTTGCTCAAAAAAATCAATGATATGCTGATTTACCGACGTAACTGACGCTGTAATACCGCCGTTTGGCCGCAACGGACATTCCAAATGTGGGCTTCAACGGCCGGCGCACATCCGGGGGTTTGAATTTGACAGCCTGTTTTAAAAACGGCTAACGGCTAACCTTTAAACTCCAACAAGAAATACTAACGGCTCCGAAGATTCAAAGATGATTCAATTACTAACAAGCACTTCGAGGTCTGGAGAAATACAAAAGCCCGGTGTCAGTAACTCTATTCATTGTAAAATACAACTATTATCAAAGTAACCTGACAGTAAACTAAATAACCATGACCAACGGTTAAACTTTGACCCGAATACAATGTTTCAATCAATATTAACACATTTAAAATAAGTCAATATTCACACAGATATCTCAGAACATATCAAATAATTACTCTGAATGTCAATATAATTACTTTCTCTTAAATCAACTTTATATAGGTTTATCTCTCACTCACCTGAGCACAGCCAGCCCGGTCTGACCAAGGATGTATAATAGGAGGGTCTGACGTGTTGCCATGGTGACGGGCTTTTATAGCTGCTCCGTTCCCATTGATCAAGTACTGTACTTAATCACTATTAATGCACCTTTACTTTACTTGGGTATTCACCTTTACGCAGCTTTATACTCCACTACTTCTCAGATATTCATATTGTACTTTTTATTCCATTATATTTTAGCTTTTGAGTGTAAAAAGTGTATGTAGTTTACTTTCCTCAAATAAATCAGGCCAGAAAATATTTAACTTGATGAAAACAACCACTGTTGACCTAAACTGAAAATATATACACAAGTCACAACCATAGTTAAAATATATATCTCTTTTAAATCTTAAATCTCTAAATACAATTTAATAATGTTTCTACTCCTTTGATTCAATAATCATCGTTTTTCATACTATATTCTGAAGCTTTTAACAGAGGGTTGTAAAAAGTTATACATATTCACCTGTATTGTCTCTCATTAAGCTTGCATAAAACACCTGGTCAAAAACGGTTAGTAGCAGTAAGTAAAATATCAAATACTTGAATTACGTAATAACATTCGTCTTCAAGGATTTATTTATTGAACAAAGTGTGTGAGGTGTTTTCCTGCAGGAGGAGGAGGAGGAGGAGGAGGAGGAGGAAGAGGAGCAGGACTGATGTCAGTAGGACTTCTTCCAGGAGCGGAGGTACAGCTGTATGGGGAGGAGGGGGTTTCTCTTCTTCAGACTCGGGTGGAAAACATCAAAATCTGCCCTCCGCACTCTCTGCAGGTAGTCCTCCAACACCACCTGCAGCACACAGCACCACAGAAGAAGACATAGCTTGAGAGTGAATTGGGTTTGCATCAAATGGAGTGGTGCAGGGATGTCGTGTTTTAAATCCATTCAGAGGTAAAAGTCTTTCATTCATTTCCAAAATACTTCACTTTGGTTTGACTGTTTCTCCGCCAAGTGGAGGGAACCCAACAACACAGTCTGGAGCTTTTTGATCATTTTGCATGAACTCAGAGATGTTGCTTGGTGTTTTGAGACTCACCGTCTGCAGGAAGGCCAGATGTGCGGCTTCTGGGACGTTGTGGCTAAACGATCGCGCCTGGAGGAAAAGGAAAAAGCACATAAAGAGATTTTATTGTTCGCTGTACACCAAAGCACATTGACTGTGATTTTGTCATCCAAGTTTATATATTTTCATACCGTGTGAATTGTTATAATTTATTACATTTCTTACAGACCTAGGACCTGTTTTCATGACGGCCATTACTTCTGAATTAACATTCTCTCTTGCTCTTTTTTGATTAGCTTAGCACTTTATAATTTGGTCAGGAAGATTAGCGGTGGTGACGTGAAGTCATGTGACCGTGCTGTAGTTCCTTTATAGCCCAACATTAGCCACCTTTAGCTTAGCGGTGGTGACGTGAAGTCATGTGACCGTGCTGTAGTTCCTTTATAGCCCAACATTAGCCACCTTTAGCTTAGCGGTGGTGACGTGAAGTCATGTGACCGTGCTGTAGTTCCTTTATAGCCCAACATTAGCCGCCTTTAGCTTAGCGGTGGTGACGTGAAGTCATGTGACCGTGCTGTAGTTCCTTTATAGCCTAAGATTAGCCTCCTTTAGCTTAGCGGTGGTGACGTGAAGTCATGTGACCGTGCTGTAGTTCCTTTATCGCCTAAGATTAGCTATTTACTTCAGAAATCATAAAGTGGTGTTAATATGTGGAGATTATCCCGCTGAACTAAACATGTAAGAATCATAAACGTTTGTTTGACACAGAGATTATCACCTGAAATAAATCACATGGAGGAATCCCATTGAACCAGGAGATGGTGCCTTCAGGGTCAGACTACACAAATATGGCATCCCTGCTCCACTCTATATCCATGTAAAGTATCCCACAGCCTGTTGGTGGTTGAAGATGTGATGTTATTCATATACAAACACTAAAATGTGTGTAGGCGTGTGTAACTGAATTCTTCCTTCTGACTGGGGTGCAGAGTTATTTATCACCTCTACGTTCTCTTGTGAATTCTCCTATGTTTGAAACTGAAAACACAGAGGGTGGTACGTACGTGTTGTAAATGTACGTGAGCCTGACTGGCGATGTCGTACGCGACGTCGCGCATGTTTTGCTCTCGGCTGCCGCGGATAAAGTCCTCCTGAGAAGCTCCGTGCTGCAGAAACACAGATGAAATAAAGTTTACAAGGGTGGTTGCAGGTCAAATAACAAATGGACGAATAAATATGAAGCGGGATGAGGGAGGACATCTGAATGTTTTAGATGAAAGACAAAGAAGACAAATGCACGAGAAAACAATAATATTTCTGAGAGTCACAAATGTCCACAAAGTGAAGCGTAAGGTCTCTTGACATAACACCAATGTATTTTTAATATTCATAAATAAGGTAACAACAGATACAAATCTTTAATCTATGATCTCTTTATAATCTCAGAGATTATTCGTTTTATTCTCCTACATTTCTGACTTTCTTTAATTTGCCATTTAAATGCCAAAGAATATTCACGTTTTTAGGATGTTGATAAACTTAGCTTAGTGATGGTGACCGTGCTGTAGTTCCTTTATAGCCCAACATTAGCACCTTTAGCTTAGCTGTCGTGACGTGAAGTCATGTGACCGTGCTGTAGTTCCTTTATAGCCCAACATTAGCCTCCTTTAGCTTAGCGGTGGTGACGTGAAGTCATGTGACCGTGCTGTAGTTCCTTTATAGCCCAACATTAGCCACCTTTAGCTTAGCGGTGCTGACGTGAAGTCATGTGACCGTGCTGTAGTTCCTTTATAGCCCAACATTAGCCTCCTTTAGCTTAGCGGTGGTGACGTGAAGTCATGTGACCGTGCTGTAGTTCCTTTATAGCCCAACATTAGCCTCCTTTAGCTTAGCGGTGGTGACGTGAAGTCATGTGACCGTGCTGTAGTTCCTTTATAGCCCAACATTAGCCTCCTTTAGCTTAGCGGTGGTGACGTGAAGTCATGTGACCGTGCTGTAGTTCCTTTATAGCCCAACATTAGCCACCTTTAGCTTAGCGGTGGTGACGTGAAGTCATGTGACCGTGCTGTAGTTCCTTTATAGCCCAACATTAGCCTCCTTTAGCTTAGCGGTGGTGACGTGAAGTCATGTGACCGTGCTGTAGTTCCTTTATAGCCCAACATTAGCCTCCTTTAGCTTAGCGGTTGAGACGTGAAGTCATGTGACCGTGCTGTAGTTCCTTTATAGCCCAACATTAGCCACCTTTAGCTTAGCTGTCGTGACGTGAAGTCATGTGACCGTGCTGTAGTTCCTTTATAGCCCAACATTAGCCACCTTTAGCTTAGCGGTTGAGACGTGAAGTCATGTGACCGTGCTGTAGTTCCTTTATAGCCCAACATTAGCCTCCTTTAGCTTAGCGGTGGTGACGTGAAGTCATGTGACCGTGCTGTAGTTCCTTTATAGCCCAACATTAGCCACCTTTAGCTTAGCGGTTGAGACGTGAAGTCATGTGACCGTGCTGTAGTTCCTTTATAGCCCAACATTAGCCTCCTTTAGCTTAGCGGTGGTGACGTGAAGTCATGTGACCGTGCTGTAGTTCCTTTATAGCCCAACATTAGCCACCTTTAGCTTAGCGGTTGAGACGTGAAGTCATGTGACCGTGCTGTACAGTGTACTCTAACAGTGTTTGTCATCACGTCGACTCACCAGCATGCAGATGTCCATGGGGAGGTAGACTTTCCTCCGGCCGCTGTGATAAGGAGTCGCTCTCAAACACGTCACGATTCCCTGAGCTTTCCCGATGTGACTTGCTGCGTGGTCTGCATGGACGTTTGTCACCCCTGGAAAACAAACAAACAGGTGTGCCTCCCTTTCTCTTCATAACCATAAAAGAGCATCACTCAATCGAGGGGTGCAGGAATGAGTCGTAAAACCTGGAAATTAGCATTTCAATCACTTCCTGTCCAGGTTTTCTGAATGTGTTATTGAAATAAGGTCTGAGGTCAACACAAGCTGAAGGGATTTGTGTTCAGTGAATACCCCACTGGTGAATTTAAAAACGGCGGTTGCTAACAAGTGTGGAAATGGAAAATCCCATTGGATTGAGAGAAGCAGGGAGATGCTTACTTCTGTGTGATCATACACACATCTGTCACCCCTGCACCTCTCTATTGTCCCTTACAGTAAAGACGGCAGCAAAGAAGACACAAAAACAGGTTTTCATTGTGTATAACATTAGAGGATAATAGCAAATCAGGTATGGAAGTAATCTGCAGATGCTCCGGTTCAAAATGAGACCAAGCTTTTCTCTGAATGTCAGTTTTTGAGTCACGATAAAAAGACAACATGTACTAAATAGTATGGCAGCATGTGTTCCGCAATGCACAGGTAATGCATCAGCTGTCCTTACCTAAGCACTCCAGCAGCAGGTATATTAAAGAGGACTGCGTGTTCTCTGAGTATTTCTCCAGCTCCTGCAGGGTCCTGTAGGCTCGGTCATCCAGGTCCTTCTCCTGCTCAACACAGTTTGAATCGTTGTCAAACACTAAAGGGTGACTGGTTCTTGAGTTATTGATATGACACAAGGTCAAGGGACACAGACATCCGATTACCATCAGATACAAACTAAAAATCGCAAATATAATTACACATTTTAATAATAAGAATCCTGCAAACTAGACTGTATATAATGTTTATTTTTAGGACTACCAATGTGTTCCTCTTACTACACTATGTTCTATGCACCATTTAGACCAACGCAAATTCCTTGTATGTGTTAACCTAATTGGCAATAAACCTGCTTTTCTGGTTCTGACCCGTCCCCTTGTGTTATGAAGCTTTTTCTGCATGTAGACCAGGGGTGTCAAACTCAATTTCATCGCGGGCCACATTCGCATATAGGTTACACTCAAAGGGCCGGTTGTAACTATATAAATATATATTATATATATATATAAAATAATGTATTATGTTACATTATTTCCTCTGAATTGGATTATTATAGGATAATAACTTAGTAATTAACTACATCTGGAAGCAGAAGTCCGGGACAAATAATTGCAAGTCTCTTCAGTGCGCATGTCACAAAACGAGATGCATTGTGGGACATGTAGTTTATGGGCAAATATGCTTCTGTAAAGTTGCATGTAACCGTATAATAAACGTATTATATTCTTTGCTAGCTCTTGCGGGGCCGCATGAAATGAAGTCGCGGGCCGGATATGGCCCCGGGCCTTGAGTTTGAGACCCCTGATGTAGACGGTCTGCAGAGCCACAAACCCAGAGAAGACCTGTCTCTGCTGCCCCTGAACGCCTCGCTGGAGATTTCTCTTTTTCCATTGTTTTCTTCCTGGGTCGTAGTGACGTAACTTAACGGCAATTACGTTACGTTTGGACCAATCCGCGGACTTCCTCACACACGGCGGGACATTGCGAGGCTCACTGCAGCGAGGAGCGGGACACTGTGAGCTGGCTCTGGTGCGGGGTCTGCGAGACACCGCAGAACTCAGCCTGGGCACACACACAGACTCCCAGCCAGGCTGTGGGTGTGTGTGTGTTTCGGGCTGGGTTTCGCTGTGTCTCGCTGTCGGCCACTGGGCTCACAGGGAGGGGGGGGGGGGGGGGGGCAGGAGCTCCAACAAGCCGTTTAGGACAGAGAGTGAATACACATACTTTACAGAGACGCTGGATGAGAAACCACTGTGAGTTTGGAGCATTGAACAATGTAAATCTATTCTAGTAGACCTCAACAATGGAACTATGATCAGTAGAAATGGCCATGACACGGGACCTTTACGGCCCGTCCACACGGCGGCGTGCGTTGAAGCTTCCAACGCTTCTGCCCATTCACTTTGAACGGGGTGACGTCACTTTTAGCCGAACTGCATTTTGGGAAGCGACGTGGAGCGTTGCTGGCGTTGCTCGCTTCAAAAGTTGAGCAATGTTCAACTTTTGGCGCCTCGGCAGAAGCGTCAGCCAATGAAATCCCGTTTATGCAAATGTGCCAGTACAAGCGCTAGCCAATCAAACCGCGTGTACGCTGGGAGAGACTACGCAGGTCATTTCCTCATATTCCAAAAAATGGAGGGAAAATTCATTACAGCGGTAGAGAATCACCCGGTGCTGAATGATCGGTCTCTGTTCATCTACCGGGATACAAACCGGAGGAGCGAGGCATGGAGGGAGGGGGCAGAGACAGTGGGTGAAACTGGTAGGTTTTTCGCCTGTTTGGGGAGTTTATATCCAGTTCACTTCGTTTTAACATTGCTATTGCTTTGTATGTCGGGGGCGGGAGATTCATGTGATTGGTTGTTGGTCGCAAAAAATCCCCAAGCTTCAGATACGCCCACCTCCAAGCGTCAACGCACGCCGCTGTGTGGACGGGCCGTTAATGGAAAATGTGAGATTTGAGAGAAAGAAGACGCTTCCCGTTGTATCGCTGTAACTCTAAATGTTGTTTTTACATCAAAGAGTAAAATAAAGGAATTAATCGGGTTCAGAGAAATATAGCATTTTTCTGATGAAATAGTCTGTTATCGATATCGCAACTGTGTAGTAGGGTTGAGTTTTGGTGCTTTACTCAAGCCTTTTAAGAAATGATCCTCAGTATTGTGAATACAATGACAAAGGGGGTAAATGCAGTTAAAGTAAAGTACAGTCAAGCAGCCTCTAAGACCGGGAAAGGACACTTCAACAGAAGCAATAAACGTCTCATCTGGAAGTGAGAAACGTACTCTCTCTGTGATGATCCTCAGCAGCCATCTCTTCGTCAGGCAGTGTTTCCTCACAGCCTGCAAGACATGTTCAAAATCATTTTAAATGGTGCCATTCTTATTTTCAGGTTGACTTTCTTCCTCATGTGGCCCTGATGCTGTTGACTTAAAGGGGCATTAAACTGGGACATGTCTCCATGCTTTAATGTTCAAAAGCTCTTCTTCTCATACTGCAGCACCTCTTCTCACCCTCTGTCTGAAACCAGAGCCCAGTCTGCTCTGATTGGTTAGCTGGCCGGCTCTGTTGTGATAGGTCAACCGCTTGGAGATGTCCCGCCCCTTGGCATAAGAATTTCAATTCTGAGAAAAATACTTAAAATTCTGTAAAAAAAATTGAGTTCTGTGGATAAAAAAACAAGATGCAGAATGTTGACTTTTCTCCATTTTGTTTTACTTTTCTCAGAATTCTGACTTTTATTCAGAATTTAGATTTTTCTCACAAGTGGCCCTAATGCTCTTCTGTATACATTCTGAGTTCCTGGAGATTTTTTTATTTTTAGACAAAAAAAGGTTAAAATATCTCAAGAAAGAAAGTTGATTTAAAAAGGGGCCCTATTCTGCTCATTAGTGATTTCCTGCCCGTTCGTTTAAGATTACAATACAAATTCTGAAAAGAGTAAGCATTCTGAAAAACCAGTTAATTGGGAGAAAAAAAGTCACAATCCTGAGAAAAGTCAA